>JAJPUD010035471.1:0-10301 GCA_023553655.1 Myrmecobius fasciatus | reverse complement strand
ATTTTATGCAAGTAAGCATCTAGAGATATAAAATTGCCCCTTATAACTGCTTTGGCCGTAATACACAAATTTTGGTATGTTGTCTCATTATTGTCATTCTCCTGGATAAATTATTGATTGTGTCTATGATTTGCTCTTTCATGAATTCATTCTTTAGGATTAGATTATTTAATTTCCATCTAACTTTTGGCCTATTTTCTCCTAGCCTTATATTGCATGTGACTTTTATTGCATCATGGTCTGAAAAAAATGCATTTACTATTTCTGCCTTTTTGCATTTGATTTTGAGGTTCTTATACCGTAACACATACTCAATTTTTGGATAAGTTCCATGAACCACTGAGAAAAAAGTAAACTCCTTTCTTTCTCCATTCAATTTTCTCCAAAGATATATCAAACCTAACTTTTCTAACATTTTGTTTACCTACTTAATTTCTTTTTAATTTATGTTGTAGTTTGACTTATCTAGTTCTGAGAGAGCAAGGTTGAGATCCCCCAGTAGTGTAGTTTTGCTGTCTATTCTTGTATCTCTCTTAACTTCTCTTCTAGGAATTTGGATGCTATACCAATTGGTACATGTATGTTTAGTATTGATATTACTTCAGTATCTACGGCGCCCTTTAGTAAAACATAGTTTCCTTCCTCATCTCTTTTAATTAGATCTATCTTTGCTTTTACTTGATCTGAGATCATGTTTACTACCCCCTGCTTTTGTTGTTGTTGTTGTTCACATGAAGCATAATAGATTCTGCCCCAGCCCTTTACCTTTACTCTGTATGTATCTCTATGCTTCAGATGTAAAAAATTGTAAAAAACATATTGCAAGATTCTGGCTTTTAATCCAGTCTGCTATCTGCTTCTGTTTTATGTGAGAATTCCTCCCATTCCCATTCACAGTTAAAATAAGTAATTCTGCATTTCCTGCCATCTTATCTACCAAAAGTTATGTTTTTCTCTTTCCTTTCTCCTTTTTCCGTTCCCCCCATGACAATATTTTTCTTTTAATGACCACCTCCCTGAAACAGTCCTCCCCTCTTTAGAATCCCTCCCCCTTTTTTACACCTTTGCCTTAATTCTTCTATTTTCCCTTCTATTGGTCTTTCCCTTTCTTTTCCCCCTTTCCCTTCCACTTCTCTATAAGGTGGGACAAGTGTCTCTGAAACCAACTATGTCTGATATTCTCTCTTAGAGCCCAATCTGATGAGAATAATATTCAAACAATGGTCATTCCCTTCCCTTCTTTCCCTCAATTTATTAAGTTTTCTTTGCTTCTTCATGAGAATTTACTTCATTTTTACCTCCTTTTCTTTTTTTTTTTACCTTATTTTACCTCCTTTTTCCTCTTTTCTTTTATGATCCCCTTTCCACCTCTGGTTTCTTTTTCATATTATTAAAGTAAAATCAAATTATACCTACAATCTCTAAGTATAACCATAATAGAGTTCTGTCTTTTTTACTTTATTATGCTTCTTTTGAGTTCTGTGTTTGGAGATCAATTTTTTTTCCCAGATCTGGTCTTTTTCAATAGAAATAGTTGAAATTCACCTTATGATTGAATGTCCATCTTGTTCCCTGAAAGAAAATGCTCATTCTAGCTGGATAGATTATTGTTGGTTGTAATCCAAGTTCCTTTGCCTTTTTGGAATATCTGATTCCAGGCCCTTTGTTCCTTTAAAGTGGAATCTGATAGATCCTGGGTGATTCTAATTATACCTCCTCGGTATTGGAATTATTTCTTTCTAGCTGCTTGCAATATCTTTTTCTTTGTATGATAGTCCTGAAATTTAGCCACAATATTCCTTGGGGATTTAATTTTGGGGTCTCTTACAGGAGATGATTGGTGAATTCTTTCCATGGCAATTTTACCTTCTGATTGTAAAACATCATGGCAGTTTTCTTACATGATTTCCTGTAAGATAGTATCTAGGTGGATTTTTTCATCATGTCTTACAGGAAGTGCAATAATCCTTAGATTGACTCTCCTAGATCTATTTTCCAGATCAATTGTTTTTCCTAGGAGATATTTCATATTTCCTTCTATTTCCTTCTATTTTTTTTTATTTTTTGTTTTTGTTTGTCTGATCTTAAAGTCTTGTTGATTCATTCACTTCCATTTGTTCAATTCTAATTTTTAGTATATTATTTTCTTCAGTTACCTTTTTTAGCTCCTTTTGTAATTGGCCAATTGAACTTTTTTTGTTATTGCAGCCTTTTCCTATTTCATCAGTTTTGTTTTTCATTGAATTGGTGTCTTTTTCATATCTCCTTTGTAGGGCATTATATGCTTTTTCCATTCCTTCTTGCAATGATCTCTTTTCAGTTCCCTGTTTTTCTTCTAATTCCTTTTAAAGATTCTTTCTGCCATTTTCCAGGAAAGTCTTGTGAAGTGGGGACCAGCTCATGTCTGTCTCCCTTCGTGGCTTCCTCTGGAGTTGCTTTACCTTTAGGAACCTCAGGATATGAGATCTGTTATCTCTCTCCATAAAGGTTGTCTATGGTGAGAGATTTTTTTTTATTTTTTATACATTTTAAAAAGTCTGTTCAAAGCAAAGGAGTAACAGCTACTTTAATTTCCTCTGGGGCAGTTTGGCTGATTGATTTCTAGTACCGGGCAATCCTATGTCCAGTGTTCTCAGTGATTTACAATCTACCTTTTATAAAAGGGAGATCTGCCAAAGCACCTGCTTGAAACCAGGAAAGAGTAGCCTAAATGGCTCACAGAAGCTTCCCGGGTCTTAGAAACTGCCATGTTTTGAGTCCTGGCCTGGCTTCCTGCCCTGGTCTCCCCATGCTGCCATCTGGGTTCAGCAGACTCTTCCCTTGCCAGACTGAAATAGACCTGCTGTAAAGTTCTTCATAAGTAACTTCTAATGGGAATGTGTTGTCCCCCAGATATTTGAGGGCACTTTGACTCCAAAACCAGTTTAGTAGCTTAATCTGCTGTCAGTTTTAGAAGGGGTCAGAGGAGGTTACAGAGTCTTGTCTGCACTCTGCCATCTTGGCTCCACCCCTAGTTTCTTATATTCTTATCTGAGGATAAGATATTGTTGTAATATGGGAAAATTATAAGACAACTATAAAATACTGAACTATAACAATATATTAATATGTATTTTAATCAAATATGATAAAATGCACTGCCCAATGTCATAGAAGATAGTTAAATATATTTGAAATAGCAAATTTTTAATCCTCTTGTGTAAAGGCAAGATAATGTTTTGCCAGACAAGAATAACAAACATTCAGTGATTTCAAAAGAAAAAAAAAAGTTGTGACTAATCTGTTCTACCCAGCTATATTTTGTATTATCCCTTTGAATTTAACTTCTTTTTGCTTTCTCCCAGGGCAGTCACTGTTAATCCTGACTTGTAGGTATGATTGGGGAAGGAAAGAATCTAATACATATAATGGTTTTTCTCTTTCAATATAGAGTTGTATTGTGGCATCTGAATTTTAAATTTTGGTATCTAAATATTAGATTCTAACAGATTGATCAATCTAAGTGCTTCACATTAATTTTAGTGTTCTGATATCTATGTTTGTGATGTTCAATTTAAGAAATTAACAGGGATTAAAAAGAGACTTGTATTGTTATAGAAAATGGAGTTATCAAATAAGCAAAGTTTCCTAATTATTTAAATGCTACTATTCTAGTATTTTGGAATGTAACCCTTCAGCAACACTGTCTTTTTCTGATATCATCAGGAAATTTTTTAATAAAGCTGTTTCAAGGCTGCTTTTAATTTTGCTCATATTATTTTTTACTATATCCAGTAAAGTGCCCATCAAAATAGCAGATTATTCTTTTTTTTCATAAAGCTTTTTATTTACAAAACATATGAGTGATTTTTCTACATTGACCTTTGCAAAAACTTTTTTTCCCAATCTTTTCCCCTCCTTCCCCCCACTCCCCACCCCTAGATGAAAGGTAATCTAATACATGCTAAATAAGATAAATTATATGACAAATACAATATATATGTATACATATTTATACAGTTATCTTACTGCATAAGAAACATCAGATCTGGAAAGAGAAGAAGAAAAAACAACCTAAGAAGGAAAAAAAATGCATGGAGATATTCACAGAAAGCGTTAAAATGCTGCGTTGTGGTTCACTCTCAGTTCCCACAGGCCTCTCTCTGGATGTATATGACTATCTTCATCGCAGCACAACTGTTTTGAATCACATCATTGTTGAAGAGAACCATGTCCATCAAAATTGATCATCGTATAGTGTTGTTGCTGTGTATAATGTTCTCCTGGTTCTGCTGATTTCACTCAGCATCAGTTCATGCAAGTCTCTCCAGGCCTCTCTGAAATCCTCCTTTTGGTCATTTCTTACAGAGCAGTAATATTCCATAACATTCATATACCATAATTTATTCAGCCATTCTCCAATTGATGGGCATCCTTTCAATTTCCAGTTTCTTGCCACTACAAAAAGGGCTGCCACAAACATTTTTGCACATGTGGATCCCTTTCCCTCCTTTAAAATCGCTTTGGGATATAGGCCCAGTAGAAACACTGCTGGGTCAAATGGTGTGCATAGTTTGATAACTTTTTGAGCATAGTTCCAAATTGCTCTCCAGAATGGTTGGATCCGTTCACAGTTCCACCAACAATGTATCAGTGTCCCAGTTTTCCAACAGTTATCATTATCATTTCCTGTCATTTTAGCCAATCTGACAGGTGTGTAGTGGTATCTCAGAGTTGTCTTAATTTGCATTTCTCTGATCAATAGTGACTTGGAGCACCTTTTCATGTGACCAGAAATAGTTTCAATTTCTTCATCTGAAAATTGTCTCTTCATATCTTTTGACCATTTATCAATTGGAGAATGGCTTGAATTCTTATATATTTGAGTCAATTCTCGATATATTTTAGAAATGAGGCCTTTATCAGAACCTTTGGATGTGAAAATATTTTCCCAGTTTACTGCTACCCTTCTAATCTTGTCTACATTCATTTTGTTTGTACAAAAACTTTTTAACTTGATATAGTCAAACTTATCTATTTTGTGATTAATGATAACCTCTAGTTCTTCTTTGGTCACAAATTCCTTCCCCCTCCACAGATCTGAGAGGTAAACCATCCTACATTGTTCTAATTTGCTTATAATATCATTCTTTATACCTAGATCATGAATCCATTTTGACTTTATCTTGATATATGGTGTTAGGTGTGGGTCAATGCCTAATTTCTTCCATACTAGTTTCCAATTATCCCAGCAGTTTTTGTCAAATAGTGAGTTTTTATCCCAAAAACTGGGGTCTTTGGGTTTATCAAACACCAGATTACTATTGTCATTGAGTATTTTGTCCTGTGAACCTAATCTATTCCACTGATTAACTACTCTATTTCTTATCCAGTACCAAATGGTTTTGATGACCACTAGCAGATTATTCTTTATCCCCAACCATGTTAAACTTTCAACCTTGTCCTACTCCCAAAGCAATTAGATGTCAACTATAGAACACTTTCAGTTAAATTCACAATCTTTGATGAAGCAACATCTTTATGATATAATGCCTGAAAAATTCTAATATAATGTTGTAACAGTCTTGCAGTCTATCTTTGGGAATGTGATTACCAAAACATGCTGCAGGGCACAGAATGTGAATGACTGGGAAAAGAGAGATAAAAAATTATGAATGGAACAACAAATACAAAAACCAAAATTTCAACAGATAGCCTAAAATCAGAAAAAAAAATGAGCAAAACCTAAAAGAGAATGCAAGGCAGGAATAACACAGAATAAAAACAGTAAATACCAGAATGACTCAAAAGAGAAATAACATCTATAAACTTTATTATTAGACAAATATTTATTAAATGTCTATTATATACCAGACAGTGCATAAAACACTTAGAATACAAAAACCAGACAGCCAGATGGTATCATAGATAGTGTGATGGAATTTGAATCAGGAAGACCTCAGTTCAAATGCCATCTTTAAATTAAAAAAAAACAAAACAAGGCAAAACAAAAATACAGAATTGAGCTGTTTTGCACTAGGCAAGTTACTTAACCTGCATATTCTGTAGTTTCCTCAACTATAAAATAGGGTCAATAGTATCTACCTCCCAGAGTGTGTATGTGAGTGTGTGTGTGTGTGTGTGCCTGTGTGTGTCATACAAAGAGTAATTTCTATGATATGAGTAATACTTCCTTACATTACTCTGTACACAAATTGACATATTTATGAGAGAAATGCATGGGAAATAAGAGTGAATATGACAAATTAAACAAAGACAATAACACTAATTGATTATGAAAGACAGCTTAGACCTAGTAATTCAGAACTTACTTTTTACTTGCTTATCAAAGAGAAATACCAAAAGATTGGAAAAGGCACAGATAGAAACATAAACTGTTAATTAGAAAACAAAATTAAGAATAGTCAGAAAGATGAAAGGAATACGAAGGAAACAAAGTATATCTTAAGAAAAAAACAGAAAAAAATTAACAAAAATTATAAGTTGGCAGTATAACAACAGAAGACATTTTGAACTAACCATTCAACTGAATAGCAAAAGAGAAGAGATCAAAGAGAAATATTTAATGAAAAAAGAAAAAAGAAATTAATATTTGAAAAATTCAAGAATTATAGAAATGAAATACAATTTGTATTGATGAGGGAAAGCCTCTTAATTTCAAATTTTGAATAAGAAGTTATTTAAATTCAGTAAATTATATACAGCAATAGAGTAACAGTAGGGTACTTTAGTGTTTTTCTCTCTCTGAGTAAGAGAAATCTGACAGAAATATTAACAAAAAGCAAAATATAGAACTAAGCAAAACATTAGATTATTTAGAATTGAAAAACATGCCATCTTAAAAATGGAATAGTAAATGTAACTATTAACCACCACATAATTTATATATTTTTTTCAAGAAAAAAAAAAGAAAAACACTAAATAAATATTTTTTTTAAAAAATTAAAAATATCACTTATAAATTATAATACTATGAAATACTTAAAGATGGAATAAAAACAAAAGATAAAAATCTATTTTTAAAATTTTTAATTTAATTTAATTTAATTTTTAAATGTTATTCAATTTTTTTTCTTTCTTCCTCCACCCCCCTCTCCTAGATGGCATGTAACTCAATACATGTTAAATGTTAAAATATATGATAAATCCAATATATATATATATATATATATATATACATATTTATACATTTATCTTGCTCCACAAGAAAAATTGGATCTAGAAAGAAAAGAAATTTGAGAAGGAAAATAAAATGCAAGAAAACATCAACAGAAAGTGTGAAAATGCTATGTTGTAGTCCACACTGAGTTCCCACAGGCCTTTCTCTAGATGTAGATGGCTTTCTTCATCACTGAACAATTGGAATTGGTTTGAATCATCTCATTGTTGAAGAGAGCCATGTCTGTCAGAATTGATCATTCCTTGTTGTTGTCATGTATAATGATCTCCTGGTTCTGCTCATTTCACTTATCATCAGTTCATGTAAGTCTGTCCAGGTCTCTCTGAAATCATCCTGTTGGTTGTTTCTTATAGAACAATAATATTCCATTACATTCATGTACCATAATTTATTCAGACATTCTGCAATTGATGGGAATTCATTCAGTTTCCAGTTTCTAAGCCACTGCAAAAAGGGCTGCCACAAACATTTTTGCATTATGTGGGTCTCTTTCCCTCAAAAGATAAAAATCTAAACAATTTAATATAAATATCTTGAGCAAGTTAAAGAATAAATCATAGGATCAATTAGTGATTGTTTTAAGAGAAAGATAATGATGAGGTAATGTGGCAAAAGTTTTTAGATGCAGCTAATTCAAACAAGAGAGAAAAGAAATATACCTCCCACAGAACATTAATTAACAAAAGGTAGAAACTATGAACAATGACTGAAATGTGAATTGAAAGAGCACCAATAGCAAAGCAATCAAAATTCAGTGCTGTGAAATATACTAATTTCCAAACAGAAAGATACAAAAATTCACTTACCTCTTTTCCACACAGGACATTAATGAATATGGATATTGAATACAGCATATAGTATTGAATTTTGTTTACTCATTAGATACTTTCATTGAATAATTTACCCCTTCTCATTTTTATTCTTTATTATAAATATCTCTTGCAACTTTTGCATATTTTTCTCTTTCTGACAGTAGAAGAAGAGAGTTGTATATTAGGAAACATAGATGATACAATATTTTTTAAAAAAAGAAAAAAATGAGTAAAATATTATTTATACTCAATCATTATTTAGAGGGTTTTTTTATGCTAAGTACTAATCATACTCCATCATTGGTAAATGAGATAACATGTCTTGGCATAATATGGAAAAGAAAGGAATAAAGATTTGCCTACTGTAAATTTCTAACATATGTGAAGTATATTAAAATAATTTAACTTTAGCTGTATAACATACCATAGTCAATTAAATTTAATTCTTTTTAATTCAGTAAGCATTAATTTGTCTAATATAAGGCAGTCATTGTTCCCTAATCCAAAGATACTAATACTAGGGGAAAAAATCTGTCCTCAAAGTGCTTGCATTCTACAGGAATATGTAAAAAGTATGTTTGTGGGCATAGGGTTATTCTATGGAATGAATATCTATGAAGATAAATAAATACAAACTAATATAAAATACTTTCAGTTTGTAGTCATGAAATGTGAAATCTCTAGACCTTTAGAATCATTTTTGTGATTCATGCCTATGGATTTATGTTCATTGAGAGTATGTGTATATATACATATGTATACATAAATTTCCATATTTCAAATACTGCTTGAAATTCAAAAGCATCTTCAGTAAACAAAATATCAAAGTCTACCCTACATATTATGCAAATCCCAAAACTTCCCCCTTTCTTTTTGTGTGTGTGTGCTTGTATGTGGGTGTATGTATATGTTTGCATGTGTGCAAAGCACATGCCTACTGAATGGAGCAATAACTGCATTATGTATCAAGTTTTGTTTACACATTTGCCCTTTGAATTCCCATTTGAAAATGAACCAAGTACTACTTTAAATTATATTCCTCCATGTATATTCTTCTCAGAAGCCAATTGATATCTCCAAGAAAGACACATATGTATATGTGCAGATGTGCTGAGAAATTCCTGCAATGTGCTTTGAATTTTGTAATTTTAATACTGAATACCAAGCAAATGCTCAAAGTTCCCACAATGACTTCCTAAAACAACTATTCTGACCAGTTAGAAAATATGATGGGCCATGGCTAGGTCTGATAAATAATTCAGTATGAGTTTAACAACATAGAGGCATGATTTAAGGCCTCAGAATTTGTTGGAGTTAGTCTTTATAGATTTGATAACAAGTGACTCTTTTTAAGAATAAGTTATGCAACTATATTTTTTTCAACAAAGAATGAAAAATAATGCACTTAAAAATTGGCTTCCATTACAGCCTAATTGTCATCCCATCTGTATTATCATATCCAGCCAATTTTGGAGCAAGGCTGAAAAACAGGGGTTCTAGGAAAAGACTGAATAGTCAAAATAAAATTTTGATTTTCAAGGCTAAAATTAAAAGCAGAGATAATTTCAAAAATATTAGTATTCAAGTTACAATAATAGTTAATATTAGCTAGAATATAATACTCTGAAATCTTCAATTTACTACACATATATTAATCTATTTGATCTTCATACCAACAGTATAATATGGGTGTTGTTATCACTCTCTTTTAATAGATGAGACTGAGACACAGAAAAGTTGTTATTTGCTCAGAATCACAAAGGTAATATGAATCTGAGACACAATTAAAAGACTGGAAGACCTGTGCTTTATCCACTGTGCCACTTATCAGCATAGATGACAAAAAAGCAGTCTGGCATAAAATAAGTTTAGAACAACATATGGCACTTAATTTTACAATAATTTCTAAGTAGGTCACATAACCAAGTGATAAAAGGTAACAAAATAAATTATAATAACCAGAAGGAGACACTTTTAAATACTAAGGATGGAGCATGATTTGAGGGCCACATATGGAAGAAAGTGTCACAAGAGAAAAAATGGATAATTTAAACTACATAAAATTGAAATATTTTGCAGAAGCAAAATCAGAATCATCAGAGTAAGAGATAGTTGACTAGAAAAAGTATTGAATCTAATTTATTTAATAAAATTATATGGAATCAATACTAGTATACCATATATATTACACCCATGTCATATACACATATATCCAGAGAAATGTTTATATATGTACATAGGAGTATAGACACATATATACCTTATATGTGCATGTGTATATATATATATATATATATATATATATATAT
>JAJPUD010035470.1:0-10302 GCA_023553655.1 Myrmecobius fasciatus | reverse complement strand
ATGTTTCAAACCACCTCCAATTGTTCACTGAAGAAAGCCATATACACCCAGAGAGAGGGATGCGAAATGTGGACCACAACATAACATTCTCATACTCCTTGATTGATGTTTGCTTACATTGTGTTTCCTTTATCTGATATATCGTTCGTGTAGATAAGATTTTTCTTGCACAACAATGATAAGTTTGGAAATATGTATACATATATTCGATTTGCCAATATTTTAACATAATTAACATATAGTGGATATCCTGCCATCTAGGGAAGGAGTGGGGAAGTTGGGGGGAAAAATTTGTAACGGAAAGCTATGTAAGGGTTATTGTTGAAGAATTACCCACACATATGTTATGCAAATAAAATAAAATTTAAAAAAAAATTGATTATCTAGTCTTCTCTAAATTTACCATCACATTATCTGCAAAGAGTGCTTGTTTTGTTTCCTCATTGCCTATTTGATTCATTAATTTTCCTTTTCTTGAATTATTGTTACAGCTAGCATTTCAAATACAACATTGACTAATGATAATGGACATCCTTGTTTCACTCCATCTTATTAGAAAAGTTTCCTTCATCCCTGTAATAGATAATACTTGTTCTTGATTTTAGGTAGATACTTTCATGAAAGGTGTCATTTATTTCTATGCTTTCTAGTTTTTTTTTAAAAATACAAATAAATGTATTTTTTCAATAGCCTTTTCTTTATTGACAAAATTATGTGATTTTTGTTTTGTTACTGATATGATAAATTGTAGCTACAATTTTCCTAATATTGAAGCAGCCCTGTATTTCTGGTATAAATTTCTTCTGATTTTATGGTATATTATCTTTGAGGACTATTGCCATAATCTCCCAGCTAGCGTTTAATTAAAAAATTCACTATTCATCAGGGAAATTGGCCACTAATTTTTTTTTCTCTGTTTTTGCTCTTTCTGGTTTAGATATCAAAGTCATATTTGTGACATAAAAGGAATTTGGCAGGGCTCCTTCTTTACCTATTTTTTCAAATAGTTGCTATAGTATTAGGATTAATTATTTTTTAAATATTTGATAGAATTTACTTATAAATTCATCAGGTCCTAGGAAATTTTCCTTAAAGTGCTCATTGATGATTTTAATTTCTTTTTTCCAAGATAGTTACTTAAATATTTTGTTTCATCTTCTGTTAATCTGGACAATTTATATTTTTATAAATATTCATCTATTTCATTTAGATCATCAGTTTTACTAACATAATTGGGCAAAATAATTCCTAACAATTGCTTTACTGGTGATGTGCATTCATCCTTTTCATTTTTGATACTGGTAATATTCCTTTTAGGTAAAATTAATAAATGATTTAACTATTTAATTGTTAAAATAAAAATAGTTCCTGGTTTTATTTATTAATTTAATATTTTGTTTTGTTTTGTTTCCAGTTTTGTTTATTAGGTCAATGTTTTATTTTATTTTGTTTTTACTTACAATTTAATTAATTTCTCCACTGATTACCGGCAATTCCATTTTGGTGTTAAATTGAACATTTTTAATTTGTTCTTTTCCTAGTTTTTTTTAAAGTTATATGCTCAGTTTATTGATCTGATTTATTGATGACCTCTTTTATTGATGTATGTGTTTAGAGTACTGCTGTAGCTGCATCCCACAATTTTTTTGGCATATTGTCTAGTTACTGTTATTTTCTTTAGTAAAATTCTTGATTATTTCTATAGTTTGTTCTTTGATCCACTCATTCTTTAGGATTAGATTATTTAGCTTCTAATTCATTTTGATATATGCTTCCACAGACTTTTATTAAATAAAATTGCAGTTTCACTAGGGTCTTAAAAAGGTGAATTTAATATTTTCTCTTTTCTGCAATTGTTTTTGAGGGTTCCCCCCCATACATAGTTAAATTTTATGAAGGTACCATGTACAGCTGAGAAAAGTCTATACACCTTTTTATTTCTATTCAGGAGGTCTATCATACCTAATTTTTCTAAAGTTCTATTCATCTCTTTAAATTCTTTCTTACTGATTTTATGGTTAGACCTATCTAGCTTGGACAGGGTAAAGTTGAAGTCCTTAACTAGTTTAGTTTTATTTTCTATTTCCTCCTGTAACCCATTTAACTTTTCCTTTAAGAATTTGAATGATAAGCTATTTGGTACATATATGTTTACTATTGTTATTACTTCATTGTCCATGAGTCCTTATAATCATGATCACTGCCAGCTCCTTATTTTAACTCTATGTACATCTCTCTCTGTTTTCAAATAAGTTTCTTGTAAAAACCAAAAAAAAAAAAAAAACCAAACATGTTGTTGAATATAATTAATTATAATTACTTCTGCTATCTACTTTGTGTAATGGGTAAACTTATCCCATTCACATTCACAGTTATCATTATGAAAACTGCATTTCCATTCATTCTATTTTCTCCTCCTCCTCTTCTTCTCCTCTTCCTCCTCCTCCTCCCCTCTTCCTCCTCCTCCTCCTCCCCCTCCTCCTTTCCTCCTCCTCCTCTTCCTCTCTTCCTCTTCCTCCTCCCCTCCTCCTCCTCCTCCTCCTCTCCTCCTCTCCTTCTCCTCTACCTCCTCCTCCTCCTCCTCTTCTTCCTCCTCCTCCTCTCTTCCTCTTCCTCCTCCTCTTCTCCTCTTTTTCTCCTCCTCCTCTCCTCCTCCTCCTCCTCCTCCTCCTCCTCCTCCTTCTTCTTCATTTTTATAGCTCTTCCAAAAATTCTTGTTGGACTTGTGGCCAATTCACATATCTTTCCTTTGAGGCTTTGCTTATAACTGTTTCAATATCTCTTTTCTGAGTTTGTGTTTTGATCTTTCCTGTCACCATAATAGCTTTTTTATGAGCAGGTTTGTTGTTGTTGTTGCTGTTGTTTGCTTGTTTTTCCAGCCTCTTTCTTGACTTTGAACTTTTTTGTTAAAGTTGGGTTCTGCTCACCTCCAGGTGAGGAGGCACTGTCCCAAGCTTTGAGCTTTTTCATGCTGCTGTTTTTATGACTAGTTTGGGGAATCTGTAAATTTTGATGCTTCCAATTTGATGTGATCAAGGGAGAGGAGAAATCACTGCTCTCCTGATCTTCACTCTGGTCCTTACCAAGAAGGGCTCCTGATGCTTACAACAGCAAATGATACTGCTCCTCAGAGATCCTGCTCCTTTGTTACTGTAGACACTCTTTTCAACTCTGGAACTGTGACCCAGTGGTAGGTCTAGTATATTTTTAGTTGTCTTTTCATAATTTTCTTGTATCGCTCTCATTTTACCCCCTCCCAATTTTTATAGTCAAAAGTATGTTTGTTTGTTTTCCCAATAGTAACATAAGGTTATGAGGCTGGACTTAAAGAAAAGTTGAGCATCACAGAATCAATTCTTTTGAATTGTGATGCTGGAGGAGACTTTTGTCCAAGAGTTCCTTGGGCAGCAAAGAGATCAAATCAGTCAATACTTGAATAAATTAATTCACATTATTCACCAAAAGGTCAAATACTGAAGCTGAAACTTAAATACTTTGGTCACATGATGAGAAAAAAAAGAACTCATTAGAAAAGACCTTGATGTTGGGAAAGATTGAAGGCAAAAGAAGGGGATGGCAGAGGATGAGATGGATAGTATCATGGAAGCAATGAACATGAATCTTTTTTTTTCTTGAGGCAATTGGGGTTAAGTAACTTTCCCAGGGATACACAGCTAATAAGTGTCCGAGGCCAAATTTGAACTCAGATTTACCCGATTCCAGGCTTGGTGATCTATACTGAACTACCTAGATATCCCTAAACATGAACTTGGACAGAGTTTAGGATATACTGGAGGATAAAATGACCTGGTATGTTATCCACTAGGGCACAAAGAGTCAAACATGACTGAATGACTAAGCAACAACAAGTGGGGAGAGGCAATGGTTTTGCCAATGAGCTGTCCTCTGCCTAGTACTAGTACAGGGGTCCCTTGTAATGTTTTTCTGACTAGTTGCCAGATACCTTATGTTCTCTGGTTTGAGAGCTCCCAAAGCTGCTGCTACTGCAATTATATATTTTGGTTTGTACAGGGCTTTTTCTTTTTATCACTGAATTCTTTGACTAGCAGTAGGATCTTTGCATCAAAGAGAATAGAAATTTTAGCCCCTTTCTTACCATAATTAGAATTACTTTTTAGGATGATTTGACCAATTCACAGCTTAACCAATAGCACATTAGGGTGCTTGCCTTTCTATAAACCTATCGATACTGATTATTCCCATCTTTTGTGCTCTTCACTAGGTAGCTGAGTGTGAGATAAAATATTACAATTGCTTTAATATGCATTGTATCATTAGTAATTTGGAGTATTATTTCATATGTTTTTATAATAGTTTACAATAATTCTAAAAATTGTATGTTCACATGTTTTGACCATTTATTTTTGGGGGGAATGACTTAAGATTTATATAATTCCTTTAGATGTCTACAGATCTTTAAAAACCATATTCTTTTGATATAAATATTTTTATGCAGTCAAACACTATTTCTTAGACTAGACCTATGAATTTTGTTTGGGCAAAAGCTTTTCAATTTTATGTTATCAAAATTTTCTATTTCATTTTTTTGTTATTGCACACAATCTTTATTAGAATGATCTGCATGGATATTAAATATTTTCTTGATGAAAATAAGAGATTGGAAGAAGTAGGCTTTCATAATTGAATTTTTTCTACAACAGATTACACCTTTATAATCACCACTGACTTGTGCCGACCTTTGACTGAAAGGTGCAGAGAATATAATGTTCCAGTACATTTGTTGAATATAAAAAAACCTGACTCACTTTTGGGGATTGGAAGTGAGGGGTAGAGAGAGGAGTTCACTTGGGATGTGTGAAAAAAAAGAGAAAAAGTGTTTGATGGTTTCTTAATTTAATTATTTTTGTTAACTAGGTGCTAAGCTTATTTCTATGATAAAGGAATATGATTGTTGTAAACACCTCTCATTTTGACCCACTGGCGCAAAGTCCAAGTCTCCCTGTCCTAGTTATAGCTGTGTATTATTTGCTTCAAGCCCCAGAATCTTATATAGCTTCCTTAATAAGATATAAAGCCATTCAAAGGAATTTTGTATAACAATCTACACACACACACAAAGGAAAAAAATCAAGTGACTATTGTCTAGACTAAAATATTCAGTTGGATAGCTTAAGTTACTAAATTCATCGTACCTGTATCTTGTAAGTACTACAGCTGGACAATGAGTTGAAGCCACAAGTTTAAAAGTTAAAAGAGCAGGATAGATTGATTTGAGAAATTGTGTATTATTTTCAACGATTCCAAGTTGCTCCGTGAAAAATGATTGTAGGCTGGGATTGGCTTGGCAGGTCTTTGTGATGAATCTTTTTTCAAAGTCCTGGCATATATATATATAGGATGTGGACTGGCAGAGATAAGTAAGCAGTGCGTTCTAGGCAGGGGGGAGAATAGGGATACAGGGATGCTTTGTATGGGAACTGACAACTAGAATAGATGGTTTATTTGAGGGAGTAGTTAGAAATAAATTGGAATAAGGCCATTTTATGAAGGGCTAAATTAGGCTAAGAAACTTGAATCTGATCTGAAAAGTAATAGAGAAAGAGATAGCTTTGGTAGTGGGTTGAGGATTAGTTTTGGAGTAAGGTCTGTATTCAAATTCTTCCTCTTACACATAATCCTTGTGTAATGGTGGACAAATGAATTCACTAGCCAGACAGCTATGTGATGTGGCAGATAAAAGTTTAGACCTAGACTTTAGAAGATCTGAGTTCCCTTCTAGCCTTAGCTGTGTTACCCTGTGCCTTAACCTCTGTCTGCCTTAGTTTCCCCTCACCTACAAAATGGGGATATTTATAGCATTCAACTTTTAGGAATTATGTGATGATAAATGAGATGTTTATAACATGTTTTGCAAGCCTGAAAGTACTATATAAATGCTATAATTATTATATTACTTAAATTCTTTTTTTGATGATTTACTATTTTATCCTCTCATTACATGTAAAAACAATTTCAAAATTCTTTAAAAATTTTTTGAATTCTAAATTCTTTCCCTCCTCCCTTCATTGAGAAGGCAAACAATTTGGTATAGGTTACACATGTGCAGTCATGCAAAACATATTGACACATTTTATTTAAATTATTAAAAAAAATAAATCAATTATCACCTAAATTACTTTTAAAAATTAGTGCCCCAGTTACAGTGGAGTGCTTATCTAATTAGCATAGTTTCCACACCAGAATTTCCACATAGCCATTAAATCATGTGTCTCTATAGAGAACCATTGTAGATCACTAAGCAGATATTGATGAACATGGTGTTTTAGAGGATCAATTAGATGTGCCAGAAGAATTGGAGGATAATCAAACATTTAGGATGGCATTAATGGAAATTGAAAAGGAAGGGATAAAGCTGATAGATGTTTCAGAGGAAGAATATACAGGATCTTATAGTAGATTAGATATGGGGAGTCAAGAGTAGAAAAAGATATTATTCATAGCCATAAATAGCTGATACTCAGGACTTGAAGGGACTTTGAAGACCATCTCATCTAATCTCTTCCTTTTATAACCCTTTCCATTGCCTCCCAATTCTGCTTTCACTTAGGGCCAATTCTAATCCCTGATAGAGCTATGATGGAAGACAGACTCTTCTCATGTAAAACTCATCAGGAGGCATTCTGACAATCTATCTCTTTCCTGTTCTATACCAAGTCTAGTAATAACCCTGAAAGTTCTAGGATGCTCTAAAAATGAATGCTTATATGGAAAAAACAGTCCAGTAGAAAACAAGTATTTCTTCCTTGACTAGGACTCTAAACTTGAAGTTTGGAATAGCTGAACTCAAATCCCACCTCAGACACTTTGGGTCACAGGGTAGGTAAGTTAACTTCTCTTTAACTCAGTTTCTGTATTTTTAAAATAAGGGAGTTGGACTCAGTGACTCTCCTGCTCTAAGTCTATGATCCATTGACTGGTGGGTACCAGGGTCACCATGTGAAAATTGAGCACTGACATTGCTAGATTGTTCTGGCTTTCTCTAGTTATATATCTTATTGTGTGCTAGGAGGGAGAATGAACATTTCCAGTCCTGGTGTTGTGCAACTTCTGCATTTTGATATCAACTAGAAGGCACATTTATTACTTCACTAATTAGAACAGAAATTAAGTGAAATGCTTGGTTTTTAGTAGAGAGCAATTTCCGCTGCAGGTGTCAGTAATTAGCAGAGAATGAGTCATTTGATGTTTGTAGACACAGACTTCCCAACTTTCTGCTCAGAAATAAACTTCCTGGACACATTGTTTGAAAAAGCTAATGCATGTGTATATATTAGTGTTGTAATCCAGAATGAATGTTTTAAACAAATCAATAAAAATTTCCTCCAGTGACATGCTATAAATAAAATTTGTTATTTAAATATTGTTATTTTTAAATTAAATTAAATATTTTTAGGGATAACTAATGAAAAGAGTAAGAGAGTTTGGAAATCCTTTTTTTTTTTTTACCTCTTTCTGCTCTGGTTTTCTAACCTGTAAATAATTCACCTCTCATATCCCCCTCTTCTTACCCTGAGTGGAGGTAAACAAATAAAATAAACAGAATGATCTACATATATCTGTGGATCTTGGAAATGGAGGGAGAAATTGTACTTAAAGTAGACACTCATTCATTAGTCAAGCATCTCACCATTTTGCCACATTCCTGGGAGGGCTTGAGGCAGAGGCAAAAAAGGGAAATTTGCCTGTAGTTAGGGCTGTGCTTAAGAGATTGGCTATATTGGCCAATGCAAACTCCAGTCTGATCAGGGGAGCATCTGTGTTTGCAGGAGGTGCGGAACAGGAATCTGGAAATAACAATTCCCTTAGCACAGAGTTGCTTGTTTGTGTTTTTCCCCCCTTCAAGTGCTAAATCAGTGACTGGATCAAACACAGGACATACCCCAAAGCAAAGGGATAAGAAGATAGGCTTCTTGCCATAAGCCCTAAAGGGTTCTCAGTCCTTCCCATAGCCCAGCTGTGCTCCAAAGCTTTCTCAACATACTCCAACTTGGTCTATGAATAATCCATTTGGAGCTCAGTGATCCCAGGATTTACAACTATAGGAAGCTGCCATCAACTTTCCCTGCAGCTTGTTGGATACCAACCAGAACCTTTTTTTCCCCTTGTTTTGTTTTTTCCCCCTATTTAACTACAAGTCATACTGCAGGGAGCATTTAAAAGATATGGATGAAGTTATTTTCAACAGATTTGTTTCTGGGAACTGCTTATTTCACTGGCTAGGGGTGACCTTGGGAATCACAGCTGGGTATTCTGATTATTTTTCCCCAAAAGACAAATCAAAGTCTATGTAAACTTGATCCATTGTTAGGGCTCATTAGTGACCAAGTGAAGTGCTAGGTAGATCTAGAAGAGAAGTGGGCAGGTGTGATTGAAGCTTCAGTCACCCAGGCAGATCTCTGCAATCCATGGAAGGCATTTTGATTTAGTGGGAGATGAAACATCTTTCAGAAAGTAGAAAATGGGCAAAAAGGGAGAAACAGAAAGTAAGAGGAAATAACAAGGGCAAAAGAGAAGGAATCTTTTAAATAAAATAATTCTCTCTTCCTTTTCTTAATCTCTATATTGTCAGAAATACTCAACCAGAGATCAAAACAGGAAAAAAAAAACTGTTGTAATTAGATTAGATAAATTGGGGGAAGGATCTTTGAGCTTATACAGTGAAATTTTAAAGTTGTGAGGAATCCTAGAGATTACCTGTGTTGTTGTTCAGTCATTTTCCAGTGTGTCTAACTCTTCATGAACTAATTTGGGGTTTTCTTAGATCCTGGAGTGGCTTGCCACTTCGTCCTCTAACTCTCTAGTTCATTTTATAAATGAGGAAACAAATGAGGAGACAAACAAGGTTTCCCAGAATCACACAATTAATATGTGTATGAGACCAGATTTGAACTCAGGAAGATGAGTCTTTATGACTCTAGCTCTGACATTTTATGCACCTGGCTGCCCCTAGAAAGATCACCTAAAGTCAACTCATTAATTCGTAGTGGGACCTGTACAATAATGATGATCTCTAATCCACCATTTTACAAGTGGCACTCCAAATTAATGACTCTTTGCCCTCCAGTCCTCAACCCTTTCCAACAAATCCCAGAGAAAAATTCAAATATGACTGAACTACCAGCCAAAAGGGCTGGGTTCTGACCCTGGCTCTGTCATTCACTAGCTAGGTGATCTTGGGCAAGTAATTTGTCATCTCTGAATCTCAGTGTCCTCATCTGTAAAATGAATATGATATCTATAACATTATTTCTATTACCTATCATACCAACTTGCTACAGTTGCTATGAGGATGAAACATGGTCAAAAACTCTTTGAAAAGCATAAAGGGATCCATCTTTGCATGAAGGGATCATAAGGCTTTTGTTCCAAGGTAGCAAAATGTAATATGGGTACTAAAGAACGTGAGCATTGAAATTCTTACAGGTAAAAATCTCTTTTACAAAGAATTTCCTGGGGAGAATTCAGGGCTGCTTTCCAGTGAACAAATTCAGTTTCATGCCTGGGCTTTTGCTCCCTTTGTTTTCCTCTGACCCAAATTCAGTAATGGTGTAAGAGCCAGCCTGGCTTACCCTCTCCTTGGAACCTCCCAGGCTCTGCATGCTTTCATCACCATTGATGTGTCTAATCCTGGCTTTCCCCTAATGACTTCATTTCCACAAATGGTCCTAGAGCCCCTGTATTTTCCGAATTGAACCTCTGAAGACTTGACATGCAAAGCTCCTGGCCAGACTCCCTGCCAAGACCCCAAGTTATGGGTTGCCATGCTGATGAAGAGCTTGTATGAGATTGGAGAGTGGCTGGTTGGAGACAGCAATCATTGCAGCTGGAGCTCAATCCTGAGTGGAATGGAAGGCTAGTGCATTAAATCAGTACTCACTTAATCCTGCTATGGAGAGATAATTCCCAAAACTCTTTTTTTTTCTCCCAGGGAAGGCAATGAAAGTTTTAGGGCAAAGGGGACCAGAGCAGATGGAGGTTTATTTCAGATATTGAATTGATTTCCCTCTTGCAAAGAACAGACACAGGTGAAAGTAAGTCAGTTGGGGGGAAATCTCCAGCCCTAAACAAAACAACATTAGCAGTCCCTGTGCAACCTCATAGCTAACACTAACAGTCTTTCCTGCACAGTGGCTAGACCTGTGGAAAACCTTCCAGGGTCAGGAGCACAATTCCTCTCCAGATAAGGATGACTTAGAAGGTAGAAGGGGAAAGTGTCTTTGCTAAGGTGAAATTAAACTTGTTGTGAGATTGGGCGGGGGG
>JAJPUD010035469.1:0-10303 GCA_023553655.1 Myrmecobius fasciatus | reverse complement strand
AAGGGAGGAATCTGTTGGCATCTTTGTTGTGGTAATGTAAAAAAAAAACAGTAAAATTTTTTAAAAAGAAAAAAAAAAGTTGACAAAATTAACTACTGATATTTATATAGCATTTGTGTGCTGGGCACTGTGCTATGCCCTTTACATTATCTCATTTGACCCTTATGTCAATCTTAATGATAACAAAAACAAAACCTTATTGAACTACTGTTTTAGGGATATGGACTCTATTTTTGCCCTTCAGGGTTTTACAGGACTTCGGCAGAAAAAATTCCCGTGAGATTCGGAGTGCAAGAATGTGGATGTGCTGTCCAGAGCTTTAAAAGCCCATGTTTTATTCCAGCTGTCTTTTATCCTAAAACCCACTTCTCTCAGAGCAGTCCTGGCTCCTTTTTCCCTAGGGGAATTGGAACTAGTCTCCTCAGTTGACAATGCAGAATGAGGCATTTTTAATGCATTGGGATTATCCTCTCTGTTTATGTTTTAGCACAAATTATTGAATTCACTATACTCCCGAGTTTTTTTTTTCTCTCATGCCTCATTGCCAATACTCATTTACATGTACCCCTGCTGTGCTTCTTCCTCCCACATGCAAATAAAGCGAAACTTTTTCTTGTTCCCAACAACCCTTGCTCCTAACTAAATCCTATTTCTAACCCTCTTTACCCAAACACCATTCTGGTTTATCCCCAGCATTTAGGGGTAGCTAGGAGGTACAGCAGGTAGGTAGGTGGACTTGGAATCCGGGAGACCTGAGTTCAAATCCAGCCTCAGTCACTTTCTAGCCATGTGACCCTCGGAAAGTCACTTAGTCTCTACCTGCTTCAGTTTTCTCATCTATAATTAGCACCTCCCTTCTAGGGTTTTAGAGAGCATCAAATGAAGTAATATTCTTGAAGCACTTTACAAACCTTAAAACTGCAGTTATTACTATATATTTTGAACTGAAAGAGACCTTTGGAATCATTTAGCGCAACACCTACTTCACCACATTGAATGACTTGCCCAAGGGTCACAAGGGGCAAGATTTGGAGTCCTGCTTTCCAACTTCAAATCTGATGCTCATAATTTTGACCCTCTTCCCAATCCCCACCCTTCATGCCATTCCAGTGAATGCCTTTTCCACATTTCTAGTTCTTTGCCAAGACCAACAGGTTTCTGCAAGAGGTCTTGCCCCACCTCCAGCTAATTCTTTTCTAAGATATTGGGAGCTGGAATTCCCGGTCTGGCCAACCTCTTCCCTGGCTGACACCAGGGTTAATGACTTAGATTTGAGTTGGCATGCTAGAGTGATCAGAAATGGTCCCTTCTCCCTCTTGTTTCTTAGCCCCTCCTCAGTGATCCTCACAGCTATACCCAACACCCCAAGATGGAAGGTTTGGCCTTTTTATTTCTGATATTTCTACTGATCCCAGACTCATTGGTTCTCCTGCTAGGAGCTTCTGGACTGAGAGACAACCCTCCAATCCGGGGCCAACAGATCCAATCTGGTGTTCCCTCAATATTTACTTTGTCTCTATCTTGAGGAGTTTCTGGGGAAATTTCACTTCATAACATGGTTTTAAATATTCATTATGCTGAGGTGCTTCTTGCCACTGCCCACATCCACTTCTCTACCCTCCCCACCCTTCCCCAATCAACCACCACTAGCCTGCTCAGTTATACACACATATCCTTTCAGTAGCCACTGAGGATCTACTGAAAAGGCTCCTCATAGGCATAGACTAAAAACCTGAATGTCCCACCCACCACAGACTTCATATTGGCTTTCCCTGTACCCTCATTTCCTAGCCTCAGCTCGACTTCGTTGAGCCTGGGCACCACTCTTGCATCCTGACTACAGGTGTTTCCTGTAAAGGTTCCTGTTGCCTTATTACTCTATTCAACTTCCCCAGCAGGTGGTTAGGGTCCAGCCAGCCCCCCTTCATGCCCTCCAGCTTATCCACCACAGTTCTGTTGGGGGTGGGGAAGATCAGGATATAGTGGGAGGGTTCCCATGAGGGATATTACCCCAGAGAGAGGTTACCATGATTATGAGTCTGGATCAGAAGGGATGTTAATCCTGAAAATAAGTGGTTTATGGTGTTCATACAAACCTAGAGACAGACACAGTAAGCTTATGTGTATTCATTATTACTACACAGCAGATTTTTCAGACAAGTCTTTACCATAAAGGCTGGGGAGGAGGATGTCTCCTAACCTGTAAATGAAGGGAAGAAAATGAAACCTCCCTCCCCAAAAGTCTTTCTTCTTTCTGCATTACAAATGAGGTCCACCTCAGATAAATACAGGAGTGAATAAAATGTGGAATGGTTTGGGAAAGGTTAAAAGGAGGAATTGTGTTTTGAGCCCTGAGGTCTGAGGACTCATCAGGCTATTATTTCCCAGGCCCCCCCCCCAATTGCTGCGGAATCTTTGATGTAAACAAGCACATCACTCTCCCCCCCAACTTCTGCAGCCTCAGCTACATCCCCCTTCAGCCCAACTTCTGTAACTCCACCTCCCCAAAGCCATGACTGGCCATCTTCCCTCCTAGCCTTGGTAAGCCTTTCAGGGCCTCCACTGGACCAGGAGTTGACAGCTCTGGATAAATGAATGCCTTCACTGAGTACTTAGGGTGGAAGTTCCCTAATGTCAAAAGGCTTAATTGCCTTTTGGAAGGTTTATCCGAGGAGCTGAAAGAGGTAACAATCCTCCCTAGCTTTAAGCTCTTTTAGAAAATTTCCTCAAAAAGATCCTTTTGAAGTTCCTATCTTGCTCCAGCTGGAAGCGCAGCAAAGCGGTGCTGATCCCCACAGTCCTGCCCTGGTCTCCCCGCCTCCCTCTGAGGGAGCCCCCATCCTCCCATGGTGCCAGCCCTCCTCATCCCTGCCCGGCTCAGACGCAGACTCTGGTGCCCCCTGGAGGGCACATGTCCAGCGGTCGGCCCTCCCTGGCTTCAGTACCCAGTCCCACTGCAGCTTTCCTTTTTCTTTTCCTTCTCACGACTGGTTTCTTGGGGCTGCCCTCGAGAGGAGTCTGCTGCTTCTGCCTTGGCTCGCTCTTCCCACCCCTTCCAATAGCTTCCCCATCCCCTAGAGTTCTCCAGCCTTGTCCAGGGTCCTGATACTGGGCCGGCCTCCAGGTCCCATCTCCAAACAAATTCAAAGACAAATTGCAAACAAAATTAAAGACCCATAGTCAATGATGACCCTTCCCACTAGCTAGCTGGTCTGTAATCATGCTCCAGCTACTTGCACTAGGATAGGCAGTGGGGGAAGGAGGAGAGCTCAGACCTGCATGCCCCTTTGTCCAATTATGCTTGTGGCGTATTATACTTCTGGAGACAGCCAGGATGTCAGCTATAGGTTGCACAAGGTGAACCTGGCTTATGTGACCTGGGCTCAGGCTGCTACTCTGGCAATTACTGGCTGTGTGGCCGTTTCTCCTAAGCCTCAGTTTTCCTATTTGGAAATGTGAATATAACACTTATCTCAGACCTTTTGGGACAGAAATGCAAAATGTTACTGTGAGCTTTTAATGGGAATCTACCCTTATGCCTAAATTCAGCACACTTGGTGTATCGGGAGAAATGCACCCCAGGATCCCTAGTGAAATAGTGAGTGACAATAGTGCAGCTGAAGTAGAAGATAGATTCTCCAAGGCTTTCCTCTCTTTTGATCAGTTTAGGATCAGAATCAGCAAGACAGGATGCTCCAGAATGATGGTGACAAGGCCAAACAGCATAGGAAAGAGATTTTGCCTTTTATTTTCTGCAAAACTCTGTAAATAAAATACAAAATCAGACATGATGGGGAGAGGCAGCGTGACCAGGGACCAGAAGGGGATCCCAGACACCAGCTCAGTGAGGAACGCCTGATAGAGGTTGGGGAGGCACTTGACTGCAGGTGGCAATCTCTGCTAGGGGTAGCAGAAGAATATATTAAAGAGATTTATATTTATAGGAATCTGTAGGATGGGAGGAAACCCTGGAACCTGGGTCCTGATCCCCCAGCCTACCCCTGTCAATGTCAGTTGGGCCCATCAGGTTAGGGGCTCCCAGGGAAGGGCCAGCCCTGAAAGGTGGTTGTAAGGGAGAGGCTTGAGGGAATAGACAGTGACTCCCAAGTTCCCTGTGTTCCTGGGACAGAGAGCAGACAGGGAGCTCAGAAGGCAGTGCTGGCCATGCTTCCTGGCCCAAAGATACGAGGCAAAGCTTCCAGAGACTCTTCCAGCCGTCGGTGAGCAGACTGCCCATCCTCCCCTAGAAAGGGTCAAGCAATGTCTTTTTACCCAGCAGTCATCCTAGGTTTGCTTTATGTGACCATCCCTCTTCCCCCCATCCCTGCCTCCTGAACTTGGTCATGAAGAGCAGGTCAGAACCATAACCCACTCACCGCACTGAAGGAGGCTCTGGCGGGCAGCTTCCCTCACAGCCTCTTTGTCTGTTTGGCACAGATACACCAGTGGTTCAATGCCCTCTGGGGCCTGGTTGAGAAAGGGCAAAGGATGAAAAGTGAGAAGAGGTGAAGCAGTGGGAGCCAGCTAGAGGCAGTAAGGAAACAGAGGGTCAGTGGGGAGGAAGCATTCTGAAACAGATTAGACTGAAGTGATGGCAACAGACAAGAGCTGGAGGACTGCACACCCAGAAATGGTCACAGAGGAGTGGGGTGGCCAGTACAGGAAGTCTGTCTGGACATTACCTTGAGACAGCCCAGAGCCACACACCCAGCCACCCGGGTCTGTATGTCCTCATCTTCTAGTTGTTCCAAAAAACAAAACAGGGCCTGGGGACACAGGGAAAAAAGGGCTGGATGAGCTTCAGTGTTAAGTCTGAGCCCTCTATACCCTTTATCCAGGCCCTTTGGTCTTCCCCTGACCTTCTTCCGGAAGTCTGAGCCCAGAGCTAAACTTCGAAGCTGGGTGGTGACAGCAGCCATCACCTTGCTGTTGCCATGGATAAGAAGGGAGCTAAGTGCCCGCAGTCCATCCCGATGAAGCCGCCCCTCAGGGGCCAGTCTCAGTGCCCGGAGTACCACAGCCTGGTCATCTGAATTCAAGTTCTTCACGAGTAACACTGAGAGAAAGGTAGAAAGGATGGGGAGGAAAGGAGAGGCTAAGGCTACTGTCCCTGAAGGGAAGCAGGGATGGAGAGCAAGGGTTCCAGTAGCTCTTATACTGACAAAAGGGAGTCTGCTCCTTGCCCCAAACCCATCACAAATGTGAAGAGAGACGGGAACATATCAGAATGGGTACAGCCACCAGTCCTTCCAGTGAAGCAACTGGGACACTGTGTATGAGAGTGTGAGGGTCCTCTCTTAAACATCTGTGCATTTGAGGAACTGCCACTCACCCTCTTCAGCCATCTCTGTGACATAAGCTTCCATGGAGGGACTATTCAAAGCCTCAATGTGGCTCCAGAACTGGAAGATTGTGAGCTGTTCTCCAGGCCCCGGTCGAGGCCTCCTGGGTAGCTTCTGTCCCATGGCATCCTCCAGGAACTTAACACACACTGGGGAGAGATTTGAGGGGTTCTCTTGAGGAAAACCATGGATGTGATTCTCCAGTCCCCATAGCCCAGGTGAAGGTATGCTTCATCTGCCTGCTTCCCATGCTGGGGGCTCCATCTCCAAGAAGTCTTTCCTGCCCAGACCCTCTCTGACTTCCATGAGTATATGGTTTCTTCTTCTGTATGTGTGTAAAAGTTGCCTGGTATCAGAGCAAGGACATGGGGGTTTGTGAGCAGGGGACCAGGGTCCGAATCCCAGTCTGGTCACCACATGGGAGAACTTGGCAAGTCATGCGGACTCTCAAGGGCTGAGTTTGATCCTCTAATAAAATGGGGAAGCAGAAGAAGATGGCCCTCTGTTCAATTTTTTGATCTCCCATGTGAGTTTGGCTTTTATGACATCTCCACCTGTACTCTTTGAGGTCAGGAGTAAGCCGTACATTTTTGTGTGTCTTGGTTTATTTTTCATCTTGAGCCCAGTATGCACTGAATAAATATTTATGAACTGGGTGTGAGAGTGCTTGGGGGAGACATGGACACTCACTCACCAGCCTCAGCCAGGCCCGGCTGGCGCAGTGAGAGACGGGCTCCATATTGGCTGCAGAAGGTGAAGAGGATGCGCTCCACGGGACAGACCAAGAGATTGCCTCCCTCAGTGCACAGGTCCCAGAAAGGCAGGAAACCCGGCCGGGGAACAGAAAACTGCAACACTGGGTTGGGGAGTGGGGGGAAGCAGTCAGTGGGATGAGGTGGCTCAGGGAGGGCCAGCAGTGGGCGAGTCAGTGGAGAGCTTGTTGGACACATGGAGAATGGGGGTCTCTATGGGAGGGAGGGACGGCAGGCAGAATTCTGGAGAAAGAGGATGGACACAGGAATTCCTGGTGTTGCTCTAGGGTAGAGGGAGTGGGTGCCTTTACCTTCCTGAGCAGAGGCGGCCTTGCCCACTTGCCCCCCACAAATCTGGCACACCCTCTCCAGCACCAGGGCCTCCCGAAGCAGCCGTTCCAATGCTGATGCTTCCTGGCATCGCAGGGGCCCAAAGGTGCCTAGTTTCTGAAGAGCAGAGACCAGCCAGGGCCACCTCAGACACAGGGAGTAGGAGGGGTTCTCCTCAGCCCCTGTTCAAGGTTGGGGATGGTGAGTAACACAGGGGGCCTAGGAACATGACGCTGAGCCCAGGGACTGCAACTCCCAGCATGCAAAGGGCAGGTGTGTTCATGCCAGTGGAGATAACAATTCAGTGGGGCAATGCAGAGTCCCAGCATGCGGGGTCTTGGGGTCAGTAATGGGTTAATGTGGGGGGGGAGGGCCGCTGGCCTCACCAGCAGGAGGTGGCCACAGTGCTGTAGGTGCAAGACCAGGGCTGTGTCCAGGGCAGGGCAGCCAGTGCTGAGGGGGCCAGGGGTCAAGGAGTCCAGGGCATCCTCAGACACGCCACCGAGCCCCGCCTCAGAGCCGGGCCCCGGGCTGCTTGGCGTCCTACAGAAGAGACCTGAGTAGTAAGCACCCGCTGTCCAGACGGCCAGCAGCAGAGTATCACCATCATGCACGTTTATTGAGACGCGTGCCCCTCCTTAGCTACCCCGAGATACAGACAGGACGGATGGACGGGGGGACGACCAAGGGATGGACAGATGGAGGACGACTTCCCCCCCCACACGGCTCTGACTGCTGGACTTTCTGGGGGGGGGGGCCTTTAAGCAGGGGTCAAGGTGACGAGAGGGCATCGGAGCCGACGGGTCTCAGGGAGGGCCACGGGCAAAGGTGGTTAGAGGTCCAGAACGCCGGTGCTGGCATTCTGAATGCTGGGAAGAGAGGTCAGCGGGGTGGAGAAGGGAAGGCCATCGATGAAGGGACCGCAGGGAGCGCCCCAGGAAGGCGGGGGGGCTCTGGCGGGAGCTCGGAAGCGCCGAGGCCTTGGGCCAGAGCAGTGGCCAGGGGAGGAGGGGCAAGGCGGGGTCAGTGAGGCGGGCAGCACGGAAGCTGCTCCGAGGGAGCTCTTCCTGGGACCAAAGTCTCCGCCTAGGGGGAGCTGAAGGGGGCAGCTGAGGAGGCTGCGGCCGGCTCCCAGCCACAGGTGAGTGAGGAGATGGGGGGACATGTCCAGAGAGCAGGTCCAAAATGAGACTGAGGGAGAAAGGCAGAGCTGGAGGTGGGCGGAGAGGGGGCCCCGCAGGTGGGGGACCCCAGGGCAGAGGGGGCCCCTTCCCAGTGAATCCTCCCCTCAGGCCCCCTCCACTTTCAATCTTGTGTTTCCTTAATTTGGCCCGATGGTCCCTCCCTCACCTGTACCCCAGCCCCTTCTTCACCTGTCCTCAGGCCCATCATCCTCATCTTCATCATCATTAAGGAAGCTAAAACTCTCTAGCGCATGCTCCACAGTAAGGCTGAGGCTGGACGCCCGGCTTCGGGACAGGCCCTGTCTCTGCTGCAGATGTGGTTGAGAAAGGGGTGATGATCACCCTTCTCCCCTCCCCCGAGTCCCGGGTCCCTCCCCTCCATCCCTCCTCCCCTCCCTTCATCCCTCCTCCTTTTCCCGAGTCCCTACTCCCCTCCCTTCATCCCTCCTCCCTTCCCTTCGTCCCTCCTCCCTTCCCCACACCCCTCCCCTCTCACCATAAGTAGACTCTCAAGCCGAGTCACCTCCTGCTCCAGTCCTTGCAGCTCAGGAAACTGGCCCCGATAGTCGTCCAGGGCAGAGCTCAAGGCCCCCAGGGCTTCTTCCAGCCCCGTGTCCTTCAGCCCTGCCCCCTGCTCCAGCAGCCCCTTGTGGGGAGGAGCTCTGGCTTCTGTTGGGGGAATACCAGCCACCTCCTGGACTGGAACCTGGGGCACCTCAGCAGGCCCGGGGGCATGGTCTGGGGGGGGTGACTGTGTGGGTGTGGGAGCGCTGTGTGATGCGGCAGGGCACGCCTGGGGAGAGGGGGAATCTGAGGGCGGGGACGCAGGGTCTGAGTGCCGCAGTGCGGAGGCTGGGGGAAGAGAACCGTGGCTTGGGGGTTCGGGGCTGGGGACGGGGTCTGGAGGGGAGGGGGCCAAGTCTGGGTGGGCAGAACCGGGGCTAGATTCTGGATGGGAGAGGATGGGGTCTGGGGGGGGAGGACCAGACTGGACCGGTCTGGGCTGGCAGGGAGAGGAGGTCAGACTTAAAGTGACTGGTTCTGCGGGTGAGGGGGTAAGGCCTTCATGCAGAGTGGTTGGGTCTGAACAGGAGAGGGGAGGGCTCGGGTTTAAGGGGTCAGCAGAGTCTGGGGGCGCAGGGGCTCGGCTCTCCAAGGCCCCCGGCTCATTGCTGGCTTCGGCCAAGGCGGCATCCACACTGGCCTCGCTGATGTGGCTCAGAGTTCGGCTGTAGGGGATGTGGCCGTTGGCCAGGACAGGGGCTTTGGGCCCCTCCTCCTCCGGGGCCTCCCCGGGGGGGTGGGGAATCTCGGGCCGAGAGAAGGCGATGTGGATCGGGGGGGCCTCCGGCTGCTGCACGAGGGGCCGCGAGGGGGGGGTGAGGCGGGCGGCCCCTGACAGCTGGGGGCTGGAGGAGTCGTCGGAGGATTCTGAGGAGAGGGACCATGCCGTTCCATTCTCCAGCTCCTCCTGGCGACGGAGCATGTTCTGGTGGGGAGAAGCAGTCTCAGGGAGCACCCCCAGCTCATCCAGGGGGCTTCACACAGACTAGTGCCTGGGGCCAAGTCAGAGGGGAAAAGGGGTCTCCCCCGGCCAGGTAGGAGGGCCCACGACTTGGGAGGGAAATGGGGAGGTGGGGTTCACACGGAGGGCCTAACCCCTCAAGGAGGGGAGGTTAAGGGTCACTCACATAGAAAGCTTGTTCCCGCAGTGAAGGGGTGTCTGGGGGACTCTGACTGTAGGTGGAAAAGCGCTTGCTGACAGTGGAGGCCTTGGTGACCGTGGAAGCCGCAGAAGGTTGGTCATCCTTGTCAAAGGGGCTGAAGGCAAAGTCGGGGAATTGCTAGAGGCAGGAGCAAGTCCCCTCTTCCCCCTCTGAGAGTGGGCTGCTTCCCTCCCCTTGTCCTGCTACCTTCCCAAGCACTCACCTCCAAGTGACCTCAAGGCTGAGCTTGATGGTGCCCAGGTCATTGATGTCCACAGCTACAACCTGGGGCAGCGCGGCAAACAGGTCCTTGGTCTCACAGGAGACGCTGCCCACCACCACGTGGTTCGCCAGGCTCTTTAGTTCTGTGACCTGTGGGGCAGGCCAGGGGCAGAGTCAGCCAGCGGTGGCGGGGAGAGCCCTGGCCCAGAAGGCCCAGAAGGATGGTGAGGGCGGGGGCCACGGGGACAGGGGGGCCGCAGGCACCTTAATGGAGAGGAATTCTGTGAGCAGCGGCAGGAAGACCATGTCCTCACTGTCCCAAACTTGCTTCCCACTGCTTTCGATCCGTCCACGTAGCTTCCAGCGCTGACGCCCGTATTTCATATAAATCTGAGGAGGGGGACAAGGACAAAGTCCATCCCCAACCCACCATCTGACAGAAAAGTGACAGACACTGCCGGAGGCAAGGAGGGTGATCCCCAAATCGCTGCCCCAGAGAGAGAGAATCCACAGGGAATAACAACTTTATTCCCAATAAAGTTCCCCATTCACTCTTTCCACAGTACCTCATATTGGTCCCCAACACACAGCCGGGCAAAACCAGCCAGCCCTGCAAAGGGAATAAGAGAGTCTGAGAGCATTCAAGTCTCCCTCCTTCTTTTGGGGGTTCCCTATGTCTCCCTTAGGACTCTTCCCTAAGCTCGGCTGTCACCTTCCCCATCATTGAGAACTTCCAAGTTTCCCTCCTTCTTTTGGGGTTCCCTCTG
>JAJPUD010035467.1:0-10304 GCA_023553655.1 Myrmecobius fasciatus | reverse complement strand
GTGTATGTGCACGAAGGGATGGGGGTGCTGATAGGATCTTAGAACTGTAGATCCAGGAAGGGACAAAGCCCACGATACTCTTTCCTTCCCCACTTATTCTTTGCTCCCCTCCCCCCTGAGTTCACTGGTGACTCCAGAGTTACAAGCTTTGGAGGTCAAAGGGTGACCCACACTCCCAGGATCATGGTTCCTTAAAAAAAGGGGAGGGGGTGGGCTTCGGGAGACGAAGGGCCCATATACACACAACCCAGGCACCCGTTCCACTGGTCCTACGCTGACGTGCCCGGGCCAGCACAGCCTGTACAGAACGGCGTGCAAACTAATGGCACACGTGTGTGTAAGGCGGCGAACGTGTAAACTGGACACGATTCTGCAGCCCACGGGTAACACGGATGGAAGCGAATCCGGACCGGCTCTGCTAGGACGCACGGCCACACGTGGGCCCGGGGCTAGAAGCACACGCGTTCCCTTGTGTAGACACGTGGAGAGCTCCAGATCGAGAGACGTGCACGTAGGGACGTACACGCGGGCGGAGAAAGCCGAAGAAGATCGACCTCCATCTCGCCAGCCCCTGGGACAAGGGCGCGGGGCGACCCCGCCTCTCTCGGTCACGCGGGAGAGGCCCGCCTGCGTCACGTGCCAGATCTCCCACGACACTTCCGCTTCGTAGGCGGAAGGGGCGGGGTGGGTACACGCGTCTTTGGCCGACCCGCGTGGGTTTCCGCATCATGTGCCGGAGGCGGGGCTTGGGTCAGCTGACGCGGCGGGTTTGAAGCCGCGCCTGAATCTGTGACTGAAACCGGGAATCCTCTGGTCCCAGCTGTGCGGTTCTCGCCCGGCCCGGCAGGCCCGGCATGGCGGACTCCGCGGGCCGGAGCGGCTCAGGTAAGGGGCACGGGGGCCAGGCCGATGGTGTCAGGCGCCCCCGAAGCCTCAATCCTTTGGCGCTGGGCCCCGGACTCCGGACCCCGAAGAACCCGAGCTTTTCCCTGTCTCACTCAGCCGGCTCGGGATACGAGTCCGGATTCGGCCCAGAGGAGGTCGTGGGGTCTTCGTGGTCTGCACTCTGGGAGCATCTTCCCCGAGCCAAGCCAGAGTGCAATTACGCAGTGCTTAACTGTGTGCCATTCGCGCACCGGGCTAGGTGCTGGGAGTGCCGAGAGACGCCAGAGACTGGCCCTGTCTTCAGGAGGCCGCTAGTCTGACGGGGCTAACTACATGTGTACAACCGTGTCCGAGCGGGCATGGACCGGATCATCCCGGAGGGAAGGAGGTGGGATTCTGGCCGAAGGGAGCCGGCCCGTAGAGACGAAAGGAAGCAACCCGGGCTTGGGTCCAGCCGGTGCAGAGGCCCCGAACCGGGCCGGCCACGGGACTTAAGGGGTGCGGGGAGACAGGGCAGGAAAGGGAAGACCAGTTCCTGCGTGTCAGAGGTAGGATTTGAATTCGCGCCCCCGTTCCACCGGGCGCTAGATCCTCGCGTTTTTTGAGCAGTGTGTGGACTTAGTTTCCGAGTTGTCTGTTCCTCTCTATGGGTGTTCTGCCTAGTGCAGAGTAGTAGAAACCTAAGACCGTGCTAGTCGGAGTTGTTTGGGATTGTCGTCCAGAGCAGTGGCAAATTATGAGGGCCCCAGCACTTTTAGGACAGCCTCCCAAACACCGCTAGAGGAAAATTCTGTAAACATTGAGATAGTCAAGCTAGATTTGGACAGGGTCACATAGCCAGGGTACCTCAGAGACCAGGTCTGTGAGTCCCAAGTCACATAACTCTCCCCATCACTCTCATAGGACAACAAAGTGCTGTTCTCCTAACATTTTCGGGGAAGAATTCAGCAAGGACAGAGAAGAGGGTGTACAACAGTATCAAGAATGGTGGGGTCCAATAAGAGACCCCAGCAGAGTAATGGAGGAAAATTTGAAGAGGAAGACAATGCTTGGATCGGGAAAAAGTATAAGGGGTGGGTAATACCTGAGCTGATCCTCCAAGGAAAATAAGGGTCTTCAGAAACTGAGATGAAAATTGCCAGTCTGGCATGGGGTAGGACCTTTGCAAATATCTGTGGTGGGAAAAGCCTTGTGGTCTGATTGTGCTTGAGTGTGGAATCTTTAAGGAGAGTAATATGAAATAAGGCTTTGCAGGGAGGTTGGGACTAAACTACAGAGCACAGCTTCATAATCTGTTTTGTTTTATAGACAGACGCCTTTTGGCAGGCTGGTGAAACCTATAGCGTCCATTCCAGAAGGTTTTTAAATTATTGAAGGAAATGCTACATTTCAGTTTGAGATGAGTAAAAAGAAGATTGTAATTACCTATCCATGTTTGCAGATTCATTGAAATTTATTGATAGTTGTTGGGATCTGTGGACCCCATGCTCAGAACTCCTGTCCTAGAGGGAGCTGCTGAAATTTCCTCTTGAGCAGAGGAATGACATGGTCCAGTTTGTGCTTTAGGAAGATTATTCTGGCTACTGAGAATAATGGATTGGAAGGTGGAGAGATTGGAAGGAAGGAGATGAATTTTTAAAAATGTCCAGATTAAATGCTATTCTGAATTAAGCTGATGATGCTGGGTGAATGTAGAAGAGGGGACAAATGAGGAAGAGTTTAACAGGATTTTGCAACTGATTGTGGGCCCAGGAAAGGGAAAACTTTCCCTTTCGACCATGATTTCAAGGTTTTGAAGCAGGGGGTTGCAAAGGACAGTAATGTCATCCAAAGAAATAGGGAAGTTGGGAATAAGGGTGAATTTAGGGGAAATAGAATTTCAGCTTTAGACATGCTGAGTTTGAATTGCCAACAGGAAGTCCGATTGGCAGTTGAGAAGGAAGCATTGGAGCTAGAGATCTGGGAGTCTTTATTTTTATTGAATTCATGAGAACAGATGAGGTCCTCCAAAACAAAGTAAAGAGCAAACAGCTCTGGACAAAATACTTAGGGAGACACTCATGCTTAAAAGTGTGGGAGGTTGGTGAACCAATTCAGAGGAATGAGGATTGTTCAAACTGGGAGGTGGAGAGAGAAGAAAGCTGTATTAAAAGGGAGGAGAGTTTGTTCAAAGCAGGTCAGCAGTCAAATATTAAGATCCAACTATGAAGGGAGGGATTCCTAACAGCTGAGGAAATCTGGAAAGACTTATTTTCAAAGGTGCCACCTTTTAAATCCTTAAATGAAAGGTTCTAAGGGGCTTAAGTAGAATTGGAGAGTCTTGGTAGGACAGCTTGTGCAAAAAGCCCAGACAGAAGCTAAGAACAGAATGCTGAGCTTGGGAACACTTTGGAAACTGGTTTAACTGAAATGTCATTCGGGAAGAGGAGGAATATGAAATAAATCTGAAAAGTGCCAAAGTGTCTGTTCTGTCCTCTTCTCACTCCCTTCCTGTAGGTAGAGAGGACCTTGTCTTCAGCTTGACTGACTGGCTGCCCTACTTGGAGGTCTCTTTTTGACATGTGGCCCCATTCTCTCCTGCTTTGCTTCAGACTGATGGAGTATTTCTTTTTGCTAAAGCCAAGCCTTCTATAATTCTTGTTTTTTCCTTTCTCTCTATTAGCTTCTTTGAGGCTGTCTACACACATACCCAGATCTTCCCACCTTTTAAAACTTTCCAGTTGACTCCATAGTGCTCTCTCAAAGCTGTTGGATGGTTCTTTTTTTCCCTGGCCAGAATCTTTAAAAAAAAAAAAAAAAATCATTCTACTTCTTGCCTTTATTTCCTCCTCACTTCTCAATCCATTCCAATCTGTATTCTTGCCTCTGATTTTAAGTATGATGGCTTAATTTCAAAATCTGTTTCTCAGTCCTCATCCTTCTTGACCTCCAGCAGCACTTCACTTATCAGACTGTAGACCATTCCCTCTTTCTGAATATTCTCCCTAGGTTTTTGAGACACTGTTCTCCTGCTTCTCCTATTTGTTTAATTACTCCTTTTAATTTGATGTCTTTTGTTTTTGCATTACCTTGATTCTGAATATCATCCCTTTTTTGATACTCGAGGCATCCCTTAAAATAAGGAATGAAAAAGAAGCATAAAATGCAGTTTAACAAAACCAGCCCTTCTGCTTTGTTTTACATGTGTAAAATGCTATTCCTAGAAAGAAGGGATGAGGGCTTATTTTCACAAATCTCAACTCTGAGACCAAACAATTATATGGGGATCCTTTGAGGTTTTGTCTTTGACATTTTCTCTTGGCAATCTTAGATTTATTTATTACATATATATACTAGACCTCAGATCTATATATCTAGGCATAATCTCCCTCTTGTAACTGCTATTGGATATCTCTGACTGGAAATCCAAAAGGTACCTCAAAATTCATCATGTCCAAGATGTAATTCATTAACCTTTTCCTACATCTACCCTTCCTCCAGCTTTCTTTGTTTCTGTTTGGGGTACCCCCCCTCTTTTAGTCACCAAGGTTTGAAACCTTGCCTTCCTCCTCCATTTTTCTCTCTCTTCATGTCCAATATTTAATCAGTTTTGAAGCATTTTTCTTAATTAACTTTTAATTGTCAAACATTCCCCCTCCCCCTTTTTCCTCGATATGCCACTGGGTGGGTGGAAACCTCAAAACAAAACTGAAACCCTTATAACAAATATACATAGTCAAGTATATATTGGGCATGTCCAAAAATGTGTGTCTCATTTTGCATAAATTGATCATTTCTCTGTAAGCAGTAGGTAGCATTCTTCATTGGTCCTTTGAGATCATAGCTTATTATTTCATTCATCAGTTCTCAGGTCTCTCAAAATTGTTCAATTACAAAATGTTATAGTATTCAATTCATACAAGTCTTCCAGGTCTTTTTTGAAATAGTCTTTTTCATCTTTTCTTACAGCATAGTCTGTTATATTATATCCTAACTTTTTTGACCATTCCTCCATTGATGGATACTTCTTTGATTTCCAGTTCTGTGCCACTACGAAAAGAGCTGTTGTAAATATTTTTGGACATACAAGACACTTTCATCCTTTGCTCTCCTTGAGAGGTAAGGGGAGTATATAGTTATAATTGGAAGGGTACTCCTATTTTGATAGCTCTAGATTCCTCTCCCAAGCAATCATAACTGCACCAACAATGTTTTACTGCCTCTTTTTTTCTCAGGCCTCTTCCTTTTTATATGTTTTAAGGTCCATGTTTCCACTCAGGCTCTCTTTCTGGCCTTATTGCCCATTCTTTCTCTCTCTGGACCCTACAATCTAGCCAGCCTGGGTCCTTTAGACTCCATAGCTCCCCTCTGAGTTCAGCTCCAGTGCCACTTTCTCATGGATTTCCTCAGCCACAAGTGGTTGTGAAGTCTAATTTCAGGTGTGTCTGACTCCATGGAGCATCTAGCCAAAAGGCAGCATGGTTCTGAATTGTGAAAAACTGTGTAAAGGAATTGGTGTTTTAGCCTTATGGTAGTAGCAGGTGAGCAGTGAGTGCAGGATTGCATGTTAAAAGTCTGATTTAGCATTCGTGTCAAGAGTGTTGGGAGAGGGAGAGACCCTGGAAGCTGGGAGACCATTGAAGAAACTCCTGTCACTTTGCTGTCCTGTCCTGGGGGGGAGGGGGAGAAACTGAGGGAAGATCAAGGGAATAAGAGCTGGAGGAGAGACCACCAGACTTATCAGGTAGCGTTTTTGAGAGGAGTTTCATTTAAGTGACAGGGTCAGAGATCACATTGCCAGATCTCCAAGAGCAAGGACCATCTTCTTCCCTGTATCTCCAAACTTAGCATGGTGTTTGGCACATAGTAAGTACTTAATAAATGTTTGTTGACTGTGTGGCTGGTGAGAGAGTAAAGGCAATGAGTAGTAAGACCCTTTTTAGGAATTTGTTATTGAGAAGGCCTGATAAATGAAAGGGATAGTTTTTAGGAGGGACATTGATTCCCACCAGTGGTCTCTGTTCTCCCTGAGAGTTCTGTCAGCTGATGCCTTATCTGCCTGTGCAGCCCCAGACTGGAGAGGCTGAAAACACTGGAATTAATGGAGTTGCTTGTTGTAGGATCAACATACAATTATGTTACCTTTTAAAGTGTCAGTTTATCTATGAAACGGGGGCAATTAATGCTTGCATTTTTAAACACAGTTCTGAGGAAAAATGATTTCTAAGTCTTAAAGCACAATGGAAATGAGCATTGTTACTATTATTTATTACTTAGCAGGAGGGGGACTCTGGCCAAGCCAGGGTTAAGTACCAGAGTTGTGATCTGTTGGCTTTCTTGGCTTCTCTGATGATTGATCCTAGTGTAAGGGTTGGGAGGGATCACAAAGATGATCTAGTCTGACTCCTTCATTTTTACAGATGAGAGAACAGACCTAGGGAGGATAAATATGATGAGAAGCATTTAGGGATTTCCTGGACTGGAGAAGGAGGAGGTTCTTTCTCATGAACAATGCTCATGAAAAGGATGCTGAGGGAATTCAGATGGGCTGGGCTGTCCCATACTGAAAGTCTGAGCTTCCTTTCTGTGAAGCTGGTCATCAGTGATAACCCTTAATGCCAGGGCTGGCCTTTTTTTTTATTTTATTAAAAAGTGGTGTTTTTTTGTTTTTTTTTTAAATTTCAATTAATGAAAATTCAACGTCTCCCCTCCCGACTTCTCCTGTTGACAATGAAAGAAATATTAACAACTTATGCACGTCTACAATGAAAGAGAATAAATTACCCTCCTTGGCCGTGACCCCAACTGTATGTTTCAGTCTTCACTGTAACCTATTTTAGGAGGTGGATGGTATATTTTATCATGAGTCCTCTGGAATTATTGTTGGTCATTGCATCAATCAGAGTTCTTTTAAAGTTGTTTATCTTATAGTAATGCCATTATTGTATAAATTGCTTTCTTAGTTCTGCTCATTTCATTGGCATCAGTTTATACAGGTCATCATTGATTTCTTCAACAAGATCTCCATCATTTCTTACAGTATGATATTATTCCACCAAGTTCATATACCATAGTCTGTCTAGCCATTCCTCAGTTTCCACTTCTTTGCCACTACAAATAAAAATATTTTTGTGCACATAGGTCTTTTTCTGTGTTTGAGCTTTATGGGCTATAATTTCAATACTGGTTTTACTGGGTTGCAGGATATTCTTACATTTAATTACTTTAAATTAACTGGACTGATAGCCTATTTTCCCACAATCCCTCCAACATTTTTCATTTTTCTCTTTTTGTTAACTTTGCCAGGCTGAATGGATATGAGGTGGAACCTGGGAGTTTTGTAAATTTGCATTTAAAAAAAAATATTAGTTAACTTAGAACATTTTTTTCATGTAGCTGTTGGTAGCTTTGATTTCTTCCCTTAAAAAGTATCTTTTGACCCATATCATTTGGGGAATGTGGAGTCACAGTTTCTAAGGGCCCTTTCCCTCCAATCCTAGAGCGAGCGCCATTGCTTAGTCCCAGCTCTGGTCCTGGCTATGGGTCCCAGGGAGAGTCTCTACCTGTCAATGAGGAGGAAGACCTACGCCGGCGTCTCAAATATTTCTTTATGAGCCCCTGTGACAAGTTCCGGGCCAAGGGTCGAAAGCCCTTCAAGCTGATGCTGCAGGTTGCCAAGATCCTCATCGTCACCATCCAGGTGCCCCTGGGGGCTACCTAAGGGTAATGGGGGAATAAGGGGAGCACTCAAAGTATGGGGAAGAGAAAGATGGAAAGTTGTTCTTTTACTCCCTATTCTTAGCCCTGGTGAAATCCTTGTTTTCAGACTGTGGGCACCCCATCTTACCCTTCTCCCAGGGCCCGTCTTCTGTTGTATGTGAGGAGACTTCTTTCTCTCCTTCCCTTGTCCCCATGCCATTTTCATCCAGGACTAAAAAGATGTAATTGTCTTTGGGATGAAAGTTATCCTTTGACACTTAGGGATGTAAAGTCAGAGCCACAGCAAGTGGGGGCAGCTCTATCTCAGCGTCACCCCTGGCATCCTCTTCTTTGCCTCCCTCCTTGGCAGCTCATCCTATTTGGGCTCAGTAACCAGATTGTGGTGATGTTTCGAGAGGAGAATACGGTAGCTTTCAAACATCTCTTCCTCAAGGATTACACAGATGGGGCTGATGATAGCTATGCTGTCTATACTCAGGCTGACCTCAACCAGTCCATCATCTTTGCTGTAGATCAGGTATGAGGATACAGAGATGTAGAAGGAAATAAGTCATCTGGGATTGGGGAATTTTAGGGATAGGGACAGAGCTCAGGGTGGAGGGGTAATGACTCCTTTCCTTCCTACCCCTGCCACTTGTCTGCCACCTGCCAGTACTTGCGGATCCCTGAGCAGTCCCTGGGCAGATATGCCTATGTGCCAGGTGGGGGCGGCCCCGGGGCCAACGGCTCGGCCCTGGCGTTGTGCCAACAATATTATCGCCATGGGCACATCGATCCTGCCAATGACACCTTTGACATCGATCCGATGGTGATCACCGGTTAGTATGGGGGATATGGATATGAGGGGTAGGGGGAAGGAGAAGGGCTGAGACTGAAGTGGGGATCTTTCAGGAATGCCCCTGGAGCCTTCTCCCAATTCCTGGTCCCGTCCCCTCCACGGTTCACCTATTATTTTACTCTCCTGGATTTTCCCCTCCTTTCCTTAAAGCCTTTGGCCATGGAAATGTGTCTCTGCCTCCCCGTGATTAGAGACAAGCAGAAGTAAAAGGATCAAAAAGGACAAAAATGAAAGGGCTCTCAGGATCTCTTGAATCTTTTCACAAACGTTTTCTCCGTTCCTTGGCACTCAGCTTGATCTCTTCAGGGTTTGGAATCCATTCCTCTACTAATAATCCTGATAGCTTTCATTTCTGAAGTACCGTGAGGCTTCTAAAACACTTTGCTCACCACAGTCCTGTGAGGGAGGAAGTACATTTTGCAGAAAGGGAGAGAGATGGGGTGAGCTATTTCCCAGGTATAAATGGCTGAGCTGGAACTTGAACCCAATGCCTGTAACCTCAAATTCAGTAGTTTTTTTTTCATGGCACCCATATTTTTTTGGTCCTTCTGATTCTCAGAATCAATGCCCCGGAGCCCTCTGCACACAGGCATTGCTGGCCAGTCAGTGTTGGGCTTTGGAGGCCTGGAGACTTGAAGTCCCAGTTGTGGAGCCTCCCTTGCAGATAAGGGGCTGGGCAGAGGGCCCCCTTGATTCTCACCCTGTTTTCCCAGATTGCGTCAGGGTGGATCCTGCTGAGCGCTACCCTCAGCCCCCAGATGAGGAGTCCCTTCTGGCACAAGGCAGTAGCTACAAGAACTTCACACTCAAGTTTCACAAGTAATTGCCTCCCAATCCCTGCTTCCCCCTCTGCAGGTTCTTCTTTCTATGGGTCTGTGGCATGGGCTTATTGGTTGTCTTCATCTGCTTCCCCAACCCCCTTCAAGAAGGGATTCTGGAGGAAGGGAGACATGTACTGGCTGCAGTTGCAGATGGACTTCCTCAGAACTGGGTCAGGAAGCCACAGTGGCAGGGTCGGCAGAGCCGCCCTGACTGCTCCTTACTACCCCGGAGAAGCAGGGCCTGCTGGGCTTTCCCAGGAGGTAGCCGGTGCTTCTGTCCTGTCCCCCCTCACTCTGTCTTCTCCCCTCCACCTCAGGCTCATCAACGTCACCATCCGCTTCCAGCTCAAGACTATCAACCTGCAGACCATTATCAACAATGAAATCCCAGACTGCTATACCTTCACCATCCTGGTGAGCTTGGGCTCGAAGGCAGGAGGGAGGCAGCCCTTCCCTGTGCCAGCCTTGTGTTGGTGCCCTTAAGTCCTGTAGGGTGGGAGGCTGCTGAATTGTGAATTAGAGATGAGTTGTCCTTGGGACTGGAGCAAGCGGCGGGCCATAATGGGCCCAGTAGGGGTTGGCACTGAAGATGGGGGACGGGGAGTAGGGTGGAATAAGGTCAGGGAGACAGCAGAGCCTGGTGGGCTGCAAGGAGAGTGAAGGGATCATCCTGGTTTTAAAAAAAAGGTGCCGGAACTTGAAAACAGAAGAGCAGAGTTAGGGAAAGACTGGATTTGGAGTTTTTAGCCTCTGCTCCTTCACAGCTGTGTGACTCTGGACAAACCCCTTCTTTCTCTAAGCCTCCCTCATTGTTCTCTCAGTGAAGTGTGGGGGCCCTTTCAGGCCTGCTCCAGCATCCTGGGACTGCCTTCACAGACCTCAGACTGGAGGGAAGGGCAGGGAAGCTGACCGTGGCAGTCCTGTGGGATTACCTGTGACATAATTTGTGCAGGGGCCCTCTGGACCTTGGAGCAGGGAAGGCAGGAGGTCGAGCCTCTGGAGTCTCCTCTTTCTCTTTAGAATGGGGTCATTTCACTGCCACCTCACAAGTCTGTGTCGGG
>JAJPUD010035464.1:0-10305 GCA_023553655.1 Myrmecobius fasciatus | reverse complement strand
GTGTATGTGCACGAAGGGATGGGGGTGCTGATAGGATCTTAGAACTGGAGATCCAGGAAGGGACAAAGCCCACGATACTCTTTCCTTCCCCACTTATTCTTTGCTCCCCTCCCCCCTGAGTTCACTGGTGACTCCAGAGTTACAAGCTTTGGAGGTCAAAGGGTGACCCACACTCCCAGGATCATGCTTCCTTAAAAAAAGGGGAGGGGGTGGGCTTCGGGAGACGAAGGGCCCATATACACACAACCCAGGCACCCGATCCACTGGTCCTACGCTGACGTGCCCGGGCCAGCACAGCCTGTACAGAACGGCGTGCAAACTAATGGCACACGTGTGTGTAAGGCGGCGAACGTGTAAACTGGACACGATTCTGCAGCCCACGGGTAACACGGATGGAAGCGAATCCGGACCGGCTCTGCTAGGACGCACGGCCACACGTGGGCCCGGGGCTAGAAGCACACGCGTTCCCTTGTGTAGACACGTGGAGAGCTCCAGATCGAGAGACGTGCACGTAGGGACGTACACGCGGGCGGAGAAAGCCGAAGAAGATCGACCTCCATCTCGCCAGCCCCTGGGACAAGGGCGCGGGGCGACCCCGCCTCTCTCGGTCACGCGGGAGAGGCCCGCCTGCGTCACGTGCCAGACCTCCCACGACACTTCCGCTTCGTAGGCGGAAGGGGCGGGGTGGGTACACGCGTCTTTGGCCGACCCGCGTGGGTTTCCGCATCATGTGCCGGAGGCGGGGCTTGGGTCAGCTGACGCGGCGGGTTTGAAGCCGCGCCTGAATCTGTGACTGAAACCGGGAATCCTCTGGTCCCAGCTGTGCGGTTCTCGCCCGGCCCGGCAGGCCCGGCATGGCGGACTCCGCGGGCCGGAGCGGCTCAGGTAAGGGGCACGGGGGCCAGGCCGATGGTGTCAGGCGCCCCCGAAGCCTCAATCCTTTGGCGCTGGGCCCCGGACTCCGGACCCCGAAGAACCCGAGCTTTTCCCTGTCTCACTCAGCCGGCTCGGGATACGAGTCCGGATTCGGCCCAGAGGAGGTCGTGGGGTCTTCGTGGTCTGCACTCTGGGAGGATCTTCCCCGAGCCAAGCCAGAGTGCAATTACGCAGTGCTTAACTGTGTGCCATTCGCGCACCGGGCTAGGTGCTGGGAGTGCCGAGAGACGCCAGAGACTGGCCCTGTCTTCAGGAGGCCGCTAGTCTGACGGGGCTAACTACATGTGTACAACCGTGTCCGAGCGGGCATGGACCGGATCATCCCGGAGGGAAGGAGGTGGGATTCTGGCCGAAGGGAGCCGGCCCGTAGAGACGAAAGGAAGCAACCCGGGCTTGGGTCCAGCCGGTGCAGAGGCCCCGAACCGGGCCGGCCACGGGACTTAAGGGGTGCGGGGAGACAGGGCAGGAAAGGGAAGACCAGTTCCTGCGTGTCAGAGGTAGGATTTGAATTCGCGCCCCCGTTCCACCGGGCGCTAGATCCTCGCGTTTTTTGAGCAGTGTGTGGACTTAGCAGTTTCCGAGTTGTCTGTTCCTCTCTCTGGGTGTTCTGCCTAGTGCAGAGTAGTAGAAACCTAAGACCGTGCTAGTCGGAGTTGTTTGGGATTGTCGTCCAGAGCAGTGGCAAATTATGAGGGCCCCAGCACTTTTAGGACAGCCTCCCAAACACCGCTAGAGGAAAATTCTGTAAACATTGAGATAGTCAAGCTAGATTTGGACAGGGTCACATAGCCAGGGTACCTCAGAGACCAGGTCTGTGAGTCCCAAGTCACATAACTCTCCCCATCACTCTCATAGGACAACAAAGTGCTGTTCTCCTAACATTTTCGGGGAAGAATTCAGCAAGGACAGAGAAGAGGGTGTACAACAGTATCAAGAATGGTGGGGTCCAATAAGAGACCCCAGCAGAGTAATGGAGGAAAATTTGAAGAGGAAGACAATGCTTGGATCGGGAAAAAGTATAAGGGGTGGGTAATACCTGAGCTGATCCTCCAAGGAAAATAAGGGTCTTCAGAAACTGAGATGAAAATTGCCAGTCTGGCATGGGGTAGGACCTTTGCAAATATCTGTGGTGGGAAAAGCCTTGTGGTCTGATTGTGCTTGAGTGTGGAATCTTTAAGGAGAGTAATATGAAATAAGGCTTTGCAGGGAGGTTGGGACTAAACTACAGAGCACAGCTTCATAATCTGTTTTGTTTTATAGACAGACGCCTTTTGGCAGGCTGGTGAAACCTATAGCGTCCATTCCAGAAGGTTTTTAAATTATTGAAGGAAATGCTACATTTCAGTTTGAGATGAGTAAAAAGAAGATTGTAATTACCTATCCATGTTTGCAGATTCATTGAAATTTATTGATAGTTGTTGGGATCTGTGGACCCCATGCTCAGAACTCCTGTCCTAGAGGGAGCTGCTGAAATTTCCTCTTGAGCAGAGGAATGACATGGTCCAGTTTGTGCTTTAGGAAGATTATTCTGGCTACTGAGAATAATGGATTGGAAGGTGGAGAGATTGGAAGGAAGGAGATGAATTTTTAAAAATGTCCAGATTAAATGCTATTCTGAATTAAGCTGATGATGCTGGGTGAATGTAGAAGAGGGGACAAATGAGGAAGAGTTTAACAGGATTTTGCAACTGATTGTGGGCCCAGGAAAGGGAAAACTTTCCCTTTCGACCATGATTTCAAGGTTTTGAAGCAGGGGGTTGCAAAGGACAGTAATGTCATCCAAAGAAATAGGGAAGTTGGGAATAAGGGTGAATTTAGGGGAAATAGAATTTCAGCTTTAGACATGCTGAGTTTGAATTGCCAACAGGAAGTCCGATTGGCAGTTGAGAAGGAAGCATTGGAGCTAGAGATCTGGGAGTCTTTATTTTTATTGAATTCATGAGAGCAGATGAGGTCCTCCAAAACAAAGTAAAGAGCAAACAGCTCTGGACAAAATACTTAGGGAGACACTCATGCTTAAAAGTGTGGGAGGTTGGTGAACCAATTCAGAGGAATGAGGATTGTTCAAACTGGGAGGTGGAGAGAGAAGAAAGCTGTATTAAAAGGGAGGAGAGTTTGTTCAAAGCAGGTCAGCAGTCAAATATTAAGATCCAACTATGAAGGGAGGGATTCCTAACAGCTGAGGAAATCTGGAAAGACTTATTTTCAAAGGTGCCACCTTTTAAATCCTTAAATGAAAGGTTCTAAGGGGCTTAAGTAGAATTGGAGAGTCTTGGTAGGACAGCTTGTGCAAAAAGCCCAGACAGAAGCTAAGAACAGAATGCTGAGCTTGGGAACACTTTGGAAACTGGTTTAACTGAAATGTCATTCGGGAAGAGGAGGAATATGAAATAAATCTGAAAAGTGCCAAAGTGTCTGTTCTGTCCTCTTCTCACTCCCTTCCTGTAGGTAGAGAGGACCTTGTCTTCAGCTTGACTGACTGGCTGCCCTACTTGGAGGTCTCTTTTTGACATGTGGCCCCATTCTCTCCTGCTTTGCTTCAGACTGATGGAGTATTTCTTTTTGCTAAAGCCAAGCCTTCTATAATTCTTGTTTTTTCCTTTCTCTCTATTAGCTTCTTTGAGGCTGTCTACACACATACCCAGATCTTCCCACCTTTTAAAACTTTCCAGTTGACTCCATAGTGCTCTCTCAAAGCTGTTGGATGGTTCTTTTTTTCCCTGGCCAGAATCTTTAAAAAAAAAAAAAATCATTCTACTTCTTGCCTTTATTTCCTCCTCACTTCTCAATCCATTCCAATCTGTATTCTTGCCTCTGATTTTAAGTATGATGGCTTAATTTCAAAATCTGTTTCTCAGTCCTCATCCTTCTTGACCTCCAGCAGCGCTTCACTTATCAGACTGTAGACCATTCCCTCTTTCTGAATATTCTCCCTAGGTTTTTGAGACACTGTTCTCCTGCTTCTCCTATTTGTTTAATTACTCCTTTTAATTTGATGTCTTTTGTTTTTACATTACCTTGATTCTGAATATATCATCCCTTTTTTGATACTCGAGGCATCCCTTAAAATAAGGAATGAAAAAGAAGCATAAAATGAAGTTTAACAAAACCAGCCCTTCTGCTTTGTTTTACATGTGTAAAATGCTATTCCTGGAAAGAAGGGATGAGGGCTTATTTTCACAAATCTCAACTCTGAGACCAAACAATTATATGGGGATCCTTTGAGGTTTGTCTTTGACATTTTCTCTTGGCAATCTTAGATTTATTTATTACATATATATACTAGACCTCAGATCTATATATCTAGGCATAATCTCCCTCTTGTAACTTCTATTGGATATCTCTGACTGGAAATCCAAAAGGTACCTCAAAATTCATCATGTCCAAGATGTAATTCATTAACCTTTTCCTACATCTACCCTTCCTCCAGCTTTCTTTGTTTCTGTTTGGGGTACCCCCCTCTTTTAGTCACCAAGGTTTGAAACCTTGCCTTCCTCCTCCATTTTTCTCTCTCTTCATGTCCAATATTTAATCAGTTTTGAAGCATTTTTCTTAATTAACTTTTAATTGTCAAACATTCCCCCTCCCCCTTTTTCCTCGATATGCCACTGGGTGGGTGGAAACCTCAAAACAAAACTGAAACCCTTATAACAAATATACATAGTCAAGTATATATTGGGCATGTCCAAAAATGTGTGTCTCATTTTGCATAAATTGATCATTTCTCTGTAAACAGTAGGTAGCATTCTTCATTGGTCCTTTGAGATCATAGCTTATTATTTCATTCATCAGTTCTCAGGTCTCTCAAAATTGTTCAATTACAAAATGTTATAGTATTCAATTCATACAAGTCTTCCAGGTCTTTTTTGAAATAGTCTTTTTCATCTTTTCTTACAGCATAGTCTGTTATATTATATCCTAACTTTTTTGACCATTCCTCCATTGATGGATACTTCTTTGATTTCCAGTTCTTTGCCACTACGAAAAGAGCTGTTGTAAATATTTTTGGACATACAAGACACTTTCATCCTTTGCTCTCCTTGAGAGGTAAGGGGAGTATATAGTTATAATTGGAAGGGTACTCCTATTTTGATAGCTCTAGATTCCTCTCCCAAGCAATCATAACTGCACCAACAATGTTTTACTGCCTCTTTTTTTCTCAGGCCTCTTCCTTTTTATACGTTTTAAGGTCCATGTTTCCACTCAGGCTCTCTTTCTGGCCTTATTGCCCATTCTCTCTCTCTCTGGACCCTACAATCTAGCCAGCCTGGGTCCTTTAGACTCCATAGCTCCCCTCTGAGTTCAGCTCCAGTGCCACTTTCTCATGGATTTCCTCAGCCACAAGTGGTTGTGAAGTCTAATTTCAGGTGTGTCTGACTCCATGGAGCATCTAGCCAAAAGGCAGCATGGTTCTGAATTGTGAAAAACTGTGTAAAGGAATTGGTGTTTTAGCCTTATGGTAGTAGCAGGTGAGCAGTGAGTGCAGGATTGCATGTTAAAAGTCTGATTTAGCATTCGTGTCAAGAGTGTTGGGAGAGGGAGAGACCCTGGAAGCTGGGAGACCATTGAAGAAACTCCTGTCACTTTGCTGTCCTGTCCTGGGGGGGAGGGGGAGAAACTGAGGGAAGATCAAGGGAATAAGAGCTGGAGGAGAGACCACCAGACTTATCAGGTAGCGTTTTTGAGAGGAGTTTCATTTAAGTGACAGGGTCAGAGATCACATTGCCAGATCTCCAAGAGCAAGGACCATCTTCTTCCCTGTATCTCCAAACTTAGCATGGTGTTTGGCACATAGTAAGTACTTAATAAATGTTTGTTGACTGTGTGGCTGGTGAGAGAGTAAAGGCAATGAGTAGTAAGACCCTTTTTAGGAATTTGTTATTGAGAAGGCCTGATAAATGAAAGGGATAGTTTTTAGGAGGGACATTGATTCCCACCAGTGGTCTCTGTTCTCCCTGAGAGTTCTGTCAGCTGATGCCTTATCTGCCTGTGCAGCCCCAGACTGGAGAGGCTGAAAACACTGGAATTAATGGAGTTGCTTGTTGTAGGATCAACATACAATTATGTTACCTTTTAAAGTGTCAGTTTATCTATGAAACGGGGGCAATTAATGCTTGCATTTTTAAACACAGTTCTGAGGAAAAATGATTTCTAAGTCTTAAAGCACAATGGAAATGAGCATTGTTACTATTATTTATTACTTAGCAGGAGGGGGACTCTGGCCAAGCCAGGGTTAAGTACCAGAGTTGTGATCTGTTGGCTTTCTTGGCTTCTCTGATGATTGATCCTAGTGTAAGGGTTGGGAGGGATCACAAAGATGATCTAGTCTGACTCCTTCATTTTTACAGATGAGAGAACAGACCTAGGGAGGATAAATATGATGAGAAGCATTTAGGGATTTCCTGGACTGGAGAAGGAGGAGGTTCTTTCTCATGAACAATGCTCATGAAAAGTATGCTGAGGGAATTCAGATGGGCTGGGCTGTCCCATACTGAAAGTCTGAGCTTCCTTTCTGTGAAGCTGGTCATCAGTGATAACCCTTAATGCCAGGGCTGGCCTTTTTTTTTATTTTATTAAAAAGTGGTGTTTTTTTGTTTTTTTTTTAAATTTCAATTAATGAAAATTCAACGTCTCCCCTCCCGACTTCTCCTGTTGACAATGAAAGAAATATTAACAACTTATGCACGTCTACAATGAAAGAGAATAAATTACCCTCCTTGGCCGTGACCCCAACTGTATGTTTCAGTCTTCACTGTAACCTATTTTAGGAGGTGGATGGTATATTTTATCATGAGTCCTCTGGAATTATTGTTGGTCATTGCATCAATCAGAGTTCTTTTAAAGTTGTTTATCTTATAGTAATGCCATTATTGTATAAATTGCTTCCTTAGTTCTGCTCATTTCATTGGCATCAGTTTATACAGGTCATCATTGATTTCTTCAACAAGATCTCCATCATTTCTTACAGTATGATATTATTCCACCAAGTTCATATACCATAGTCTGTCTAGCCATTCCTCAGTTTCCACTTCTTTGCCACTACAAATAAAAATATTTTTGTGCACATAGGTCTTTTTCTGTGTTTGAGCTTTATGGGCTATAATTTCAATACTGGTTTTACTGGGTTGCAGGATATTCTTACATTTAATTACTTTAAATTAACTGGACTGATAGCCTATTTTCCCACAATCCCTCCAACATTTTTCATTTTTCTCTTTTTGTTAACTTTGCCAGGCTGAATGGATATGAGGTGGAACCTGGGAGTTTTGTAAATTTGCATTTAAAAAAAAATATTAGTTAACTTAGAACATTTTTTTCATGTAGCTGTTGGTAGCTTTGATTTCTTCCCTTAAAAAGTATCTTTTGACCCATATCATTTGGGGAATGTGGAGTCACAGTTTCTAAGGGCCCTTTCCCTCCAATCCTAGAGCGAGCGCCATTGCTTAGTCCCAGCTCTGGTCCTGGCTATGGGTCCCAGGGAGAGTCTCTACCTGTCAATGAGGAGGAAGACCTACGCCGGCGTCTCAAATATTTCTTTATGAGCCCCTGTGACAAGTTCCGGGCCAAGGGTCGAAAGCCCTTCAAGCTGATGCTGCAGGTTGCCAAGATCCTCATCGTCACCATCCAGGTGCCCCTGGGGGCTACCTAAGGGTAATGGGGGAATAAGGGGAGCACTCAAAGTATGGGGAAGAGAAAGATGGAAAGTTGTTCTTTTACTCCCTATTCTTAGCCCTGGTGAAATCCTTGTTTTCAGACTGTGGGCACCCCATCTTACCTTTCTCCCAGGGCCCGTCTTCTGTTGTATGTGAGGAGACTTCTTTCTCTCCTTCCCTTGTCCCCATGCCATTTTCATCCAGGACTAAAAAGATGTAATTGTCTTTGGGATGCAAGTTATCCTTTGAGACTTAGGGATGTAAAGTCAGAGCCACAGCAAGTGGGGGCAGCTCTATCTCAGCGTCACCCCTGGCATCCTCTTCTTTGCCTCCCTCCTTGGCAGCTCATCCTATTTGGGCTCAGTAACCAGATTGTGGTGATGTTTCGAGAGGAGAATACGGTAGCTTTCAAACATCTCTTCCTCAAGGATTACACAGATGGGGCTGATGATAGCTATGCTGTCTATACTCAGGCTGACCTCAACCAGTCCATCATCTTTGCTGTAGATCAGGTATGAGGATACAGAGATGTAGAAGGAAATAAGTCATCTGGGATTGGGGAATTTTAGGGATAGGGACAGAGCTCAGGGTGGAGGGGTAATGACTCCTTTCCTTCCTACCCCTGCCACTTGTCTGCCACCTGCCAGTACTTGCGGATCCCTGAGCAGTCCCTGGGCAGATATGCCTATGTGCCAGGTGGGGGCGGCCCCGGGGCCAACGGCTCGGCCCTGGCGTTGTGCCAACAATATTATCGCCATGGGCACATCGATCCTGCCAATGACACCTTTGACATCGATCCGATGGTGATCACCGGTTAGTATGGGGGATATGGATATGAGGGGTAGGGGGAAAGAGAAGGGCTGAGACTGAAGTGGGGATCTTTCAGGAATGCCCCTGGAGCCTTCTCCCAATTCCTGGTCCCGTCCCCTCCACGGTTCACCTATTATTTTACTCTCCTGGATTTTCCCCTCCTTTCCTTAAAGCCTTTGGCCATGGAAATGTGTCTCTGCCTCCCCGTGATTAGAGACAAGCAGAAGTAAAAGGATCAAAAAGGACAAAAATGAAAGGGCTCTCAGGATCTCTTGAATCTTTTCACAAACGTTTTCTCCGTTCCTTGGCACTCAGCTTGATCTCTTCAGGGTTTGGAATCCATTCCTCTACTAATAATCCTGATAGCTTTCATTTCTGAAGTACCGTGAGGCTTCTAAAACACTTTGCTCACCACAGTCCTGTGAGGGAGGAAGTACATTTTGCAGAAAGGGAGAGAGATGGGGTGAGCTATTTCCCAGGTATAAATGGCTGAGCTGGAACTTGAACCCAATGCCTGTAACCTCAAATTCAGTAGTTTTTTTTTTCATGGCACCCATATTTTTTTGGTCCTTCTGATTCTCAGAATCAATGCCCCGGAGCCCTCTGCACACAGGCATTGCTGGCCAGTCAGTGTTGGGCTTTGGAGGCCTGGAGACTTGAAGTCCCAGTTGTGGAGCCTCCCTTGCAGATAAGGGGCTGGGCAGAGGGCCCCCTTGATTCTCACCCTGTTTTCCCAGATTGCGTCAGGGTGGATCCTGCTGAGCGCTACCCTCAGCCCCCAGATGAGGAGTCCCTTCTGGCACAAGGCAGTAGCTACAAGAACTTCACACTCAAGTTTCACAAGTAATTGCCTCCCAATCCCTGCTTCCCCCTCTGCAGGTTCTTCTTTCTATGGGTCTGTGGCATGGGCTTATTGGTTGTCTTCATCTGCTTCCCCAACCCCCTTCAAGAAGGGATTCTGGAGGAAGGGAGACATGTACTGGCTGCAGTTGCAGATGGACTTCCTCAGAACTGGGTCAGGAAGCCACAGTGGCAGGGTCGGCAGAGCCGCCCTGACTGCTCCTTACTACCCCGGAGAAGCAGGGCCTGCTGGGCTTTCCCAGGAGGTAGCCGGTGCTTCTGTCCTGTCCCCCCTCACTCTGTCTTCTCCCCTCCACCTCAGGCTCATCAACGTCACCATCCACTTCCAGCTCAAGACTATCAACCTGCAGACCATTATCAACAATGAAATCCCAGACTGCTATACCTTCACCATCCTGGTGAGCTTGGGCTCGAAGGCAGGAGGGAGGCAGCCCTTCCCTGTGCCAGCCTTGTGTTGGTGCCCTTAAGTCCTGTAGGGTGGGAGGCTGCTGAATTGTGAATTAGAGATGAGTTGTCCTTGGGACTGGAGCAAGCGGCGGGCCATAATGGGCCCAGTAGGGGTTGGCACTGAAGATGGGGGACGGGGAGTAGGGTGGAATAAGGTCAGGGAGACAGCAGAGCCTGGTGGGCTGCAAGGAGAGTGAAGGGATCATCCTGGTTTTAAAAAAAAGGTGCCGGAACTTGAAAACAGAAGAGCAGAGTTAGGGAAAGACTGGATTTGGAGTTTTTAGCCTCTGCTCCTTCACAGCTGTGTGACTCTGGACAAACCCCTTCTTTCTCTAAGCCTCCCTCATTGTTCTCTCAGTGAAGTGTGGGGGCCCTTTCAGGCCTGCTCCAGCATCCTGGGACTGCCTTCACAGACCTCAGACTGGAGGGAAGGGCAGGGAAGCTGACCGTGGCAGTCCTGTGGGATTACCTGTGACATAATTTGTGCAGGGGCCCTCTGGACCTTGGAGCAGGGAAGGCAGGAGGTCGAGCCTCTGGAGTCTCCTCTTTCTCTTTAGAATGGGGTCATTTCACTGCCACCTCACAAGTCTGTGTCGGG
>JAJPUD010035463.1:0-10305 GCA_023553655.1 Myrmecobius fasciatus | reverse complement strand
TCTGATTATGCCCCAGTAGGAAAAAACTGTTTCTGGGACAGAATGTGGGCCTTCCTTTTGTAATTTAGTATTAAGATCCTTTCCTACTTTCTGCCATTTTGGGGGTGGATTTCTGGCCCATTCACTATGAACCACGGGCAAACTTCATCTATGAATAAGAAAAAGTTAACCAGATCTTTTCCTTTTACCCTTATTCCTCTCTCCCTGAAAGAGCATTTAAGATCCTTAATAAAAAGAAGTTCCTTAGAGAGTTTTTGGCCCATTCTCGGAATGCGGTGGACGAATCAACTTACCAAAGCAGGGGTCCGGTTGGACGACACAAAACGAATCCAGGGGTCCACGAAGGACGAACTCAGGGGTCCACCGGGTCAAGGTTCCGTTCCTCGAGCCTCACGTTTGGGCGCCACTTGTCCTGGCCAGCAGGACTTTAGTAATTCGTGGGGGCGAGGAGGACCCGACCTGAAGGGAGAGAATAGGCGGGAGAGAGGAAGGAGACTACATGGCAGATGGAATAGTCTCGTTTATTGAAACAAAAGGCTGGGGTTAAAAAGGCCAATGCCGTTCTGGATGAGGAATTGCAGGAATGTGGAGGTGATCAGATTTGCAGGTGGGGTTGGGTAACCGGCGAGGAATGCAAGGACACGGATATGGTCGGGTAATCTCCAGGAGTAGTTGCTCAATTATGCATATGTTTGTTCTTCCTGTGTATTCACATTCTCGGTCCCAGACATTCCTGTGTATTCACATTCTCGGTCCCAGACAACCTCTTAGGTTTATTGGTTCTTCAAAACTTCCCAGCTCAAGCTAAATGGTTTCTCCAGTCTATCTTTAGGGCCTTCGATATGCCAGTTATGGACTTCATTTGACTGTTTACTGAAGGGAAAACTGCTAGATTTGCCAAATCCCAATCCCAAGAGATGATGGGATTGTGCTGAATAACTTTGCAGGCATGCAATGGCCTCTGTCCAAGTTCTACAAGAATCTTGGCAAATGAACCCATTTGTTGCAGGGGAAATGCAGGTTGAAAGCAATGGTAGAGGGAGAGAAAGCATCTTATGTGATCGGGATCCCCACTGATAGTCAGCTTCCAAAGGAACTTTTCGTAAGGAAAATGATGGAATGCTGTTGAAGTAGAAAGAAGCACATTTGGAGGCCAACTGAAGGACATTGGTCTTATCAACAGGCCTCGGACAGAGAGGTGTTGGCAGAACCCATCTCCAGAGTAGGAGGTCTCTGGATAGAAAGTTAAGTAGATGGAAAGGAAAAATAACAAAGCCCATACAATTAGATACTTGAGAAAAATGAGAAGAAAGTGGTTGAGCAGGACTCATGAAGAAGGCTTTGAGGAAGGAGTGCAAGGATTGGGCTAAAGGAAGAGGATGAGGTTTGGGTTTTCAGAGTCAGGTTCCAATAACTGTCATGACCATTGACCAACAAGTCAGAGCTAGCACCAAATAAAAAAGGACACTCGTGACAGATAGATGCCAAAGATTGGGCTGCAAGGAAAATGAGAAAGGTAACTGATAAAGGGAAGGGAAAGGGGTTTGGAAAAAGAGGAAACACAAATGAAGATGTAAGACTGCAAAATGGGACAACGTGTGCATACTGGGATGTAAGGGAAGGCTTGGCCCCAAACCACTCTTTCAAAATGACATGGCAACTGGGTGACAGAAAAGTAGGAAAGCTTCATGACATGGGTAATTCTTCAGGCCACTTCTAATGAATGGTCTTGTGGTAAAAAGAGCCTTCTGTACCCAGAGAAAGGACTGTGGAAATCGAGAGAGGATCGAAACATAGTGTTTTCATCCTTTTTGTTGTTTTTCCTTACATTTTGATTTTTTTCTCATTTTTTTTCCTTTTTAATCTAATTTATCTTTTGCAACATGATAATTGTGGAAAAATATATAGAGAGAATTGCACATGTTTAACATATTTTGGGTGACTTGCTTTCTAAAGGAGGGAATGAGGGAAAGGAAAGAAAAAAAATTGGAACACAAGGATTTGCAAGGGTAAATGTTGAAAATGATGTATGCAGATATTAAAAAATAAAAAGCTTTAATAAAAACATAGTTGAGGGGTCTATGTGGAGCACTTTTGAAAGCATGCAATGGGTTGGGGTTTGGTTCACAGGGGTCAGAGCAATTCAATTCATTTTATCCTGAAGTGACACAGCTTGAAAGCAGCGGCAGAGCCAGGGAGAATCTGCTACATGTCTGGGAACCCGATTGACAGTCAGCCTGGACTGGACCCATTTCTAATGGAACTAAGTGAGTAGTGCTGAAGTGGAGAGAAAAAGTGGCTGAGGCTAATTGAATGTCTTTGGTGTTATCAGCAAGCTGGGAACTGGATGGATTAGGCAGGATTTTGTCCAGAGTTTGAGGTAGAAAGTGAAGTAGATGAAAAGGCAAAAGGACAAGCCCACTTCATTAGCTGTATGAGACAAACTAGAGAAAGTGGTTGAGCAGGACTCATGAAAGAGGTTCTGTAGTGTTTAGGACAAAGAGGAAACGCATTGGGTTTTCAGAGGAACATTCCAGTAATTGCCATGGGAATTGACCAAGGAGGGAGAGGCAGAAACAAATGAGAAAGAACACTCATGATGGATAGATTCAAACAACTGGGCTGCAAGGAAAATTCTAAAGGAAACCTAGTAAGCAAAGGGAATGGGTTTTGGGAATAGAGGAAACAAAAATGAACATATACGAGTGCAAAAGTACAAGCTAGCAAAGTTGGGATAATGTGTTCATGCTGGGAAGTAAGGTAAGATTTGTCCAAAGCACCCTTTTCAAATTACATGGTAACTGATATAGAGAAAAGAAGGAAAGATTTGTCTCAGGGGTGATAATTCAGCTAGAGGGATGGATTGGACAGTGAAAAGTGAATACATGAATGAAAAGTCATTCTAGCAGAAGAGTGAAAGTTGAAATTCCTCCTGGTATTAAACAGCATTTTGACCAATTTGACTTGAAATGGAGATAGCTTGTGGGAAAACAGTGCCAAGTAAGTAGAGGAAAAGTTCAGGAGAAAGGAGGGTTGGGGGAAAGTGTTTGTTTCTGTCTGAAAGTTGTGTATGGTCTGGACAGTGACACAAAAGGGAGCAGAATAATGACTAGGCTGGAGAGCTGTGGGTAAAACCAGGCAAGAGGAGTATGAATGAGCAAAGCTTCCCTTAAGCTTTATGGCCAATGTATGTGTGATACAGATGAGAAGTACCCATATGTGTGACTGAGGAGGGATGGAAAGAAGGCCCCAGGAGAGCGTCAGAAAAGGAACGGAAGCTGGCTGGAGGGTATCTAGGCCTTCCCACAGCGCTGCATGAGCCCCAAAGTTTAAATGCAATGGTCTTTACAATGACTGCTATAGATGCTCTTGATGAGCTCATCAGGCATTGTTGTGTATCTGCTTCTAGATAATGATAGGTTGCTAAGAAACAAGAAGCTGAGGAGTAACTGGGCATTTGCCTTTAGCTATGGTGGTGAGTGGAGTGGCAAATAAGGGTTATTTCATTTTGTGAGTGTTTTGGATTTTCAGTATCATCTGTGAACAGACCATCAGTTTTTGCCCAAGTAGGTATGTGATCCTGAATTTGGGACCATTTCCCTTTTTATTTCTCATATGACAAGATAAGGGTTTTGTGGTTCTATGTCTGAGCACTGTAGGCTATTTTCCATGATCAAGAGTTTAAGGCATGTTCTATGAAAATAAGGAAGACTACCAGAGTAGAAATATTTGGTATTGTAGCCACTTGATGCTTTAAAAGTGTTTCCTTTTCTTACTTCTCTGAGCAGTACATGTGGGGGATAACTGACAAAGATTTACCTTTCATTAACTAAAGGGCAAGAGAATGTCCTGATTGGAATAGAAGTAGGATGGTTATTAGGTCCAGAGAAGGGAGGACAAAGAGGTGGAGAAGGACGAGAAAAACATTGGACCCATTTAAGGTCAAGACACCCCTAATATTGACAATTATTGATCTATACAAACTCTGCCACCTTTTTTTGCAATCTCATTGATTACCTTACCTATACAGATCTATTCTTTCCTTTGTTTTGGAGCTCAAGCAAGCATCCTAAACATGTAGAGAACATTAAAGTAAACACATAGAAAGATAATTGAGTAGGCCATAGTCCTCTTTTAGAGTTTCTATTCAATTACCACTTGGCAGAGAATAACTGGAAAATCAAGGAAAATCAACTTTTTCAAAGTTCATTGGAAATTTCATTTGGAGGTATCCATTTTTCAATAGCTTGTCTACTTGATTGATTTGCCTATATTTGTCCTCAACAGCAAAAGGAAGGTGGAAAATGCACATCTTGCAGAGGTCAAAAGGAAACCTGAAATTAGCTAATGCTTCATTTGTAAGAAAAGCGCAATTCCCGGGGGAAAAAGTGTCCCAAATGATAACATCTCTTCAGATGGACCAAGGTTCCTAGAGGTCCCCTCACAATATGGGGAGGGAGTACCTCAGGAAATTTCTTTTGATTGTGCTGGTTGTTAGCCCTAAGGCCATTGGTTTGGAAAAAAACCCATAGGATCCAGTGTTTTCAGTGGGCAAAAGGAGAGACATATCACATTTACAGTAAAAGGATGGGTTTCTATTGGATTCTTACTCAACCATTTCTCACCATTCCTCCCATTGCACATTCCATCACTACTGCTTGGGCTTTTTAATATCAGAGAGTGCATTGGCAGAGCCTGCTTCATCCAGACCAGGTCAGTCTACTGTCCTTTGTCCTTGAGGAAACTTCCAAGTCATCAGCTAGTTTGTATGAACCTCATAACAATCCCAGGTCTCTGATATGCTAAATGAGTTGCTCCTTTTGGAAGGTTTCCCCAGTTTCATGTTCAGGAACTTCTCGGTGCTAATTCAGTCCTTTTGAGGGCTCTTTGCTTAATAGGCAGGCTGCTGGATCTACCAAGTCCCAGTGTCAAGAAGAACTGAGGAAGGTATTCATCTTTGAAGGCATATGATAGCCTCAGTGCTGGATTCATGGAGAGTAGGGAAAATCAATCCATTTCACTCCTAACTGAGGCAGTTTGGTAGCAGTGGTAGAATCAGAGAGAACCCCCTACATGTCTTGCAACCTCTTTCATGAATAGTCAGCCTCCACTGGAACCTTTTCTAGGGAAAGTAAGTGAGAGAAACTCACTGTGAGGCCAACTTGAGGGATTTGGTGTTATCAGAAAGCCAGGGACTTGCATGGATTTGGCAGCACTTTCCCACAAGTTGGGGACCTCTAGACAGAAAATGAAGTAGATGGAAAGGAAAAAGAACAAAGCCTATACCATTAAGTGTTTGAGAAAAGCTAAGTCAAGACATTGATCAGGGCTCCTAGAAGCAGCTTTCGGGTAGCAATGTAGTGTTTAGGTCGAAAGAAGAGGATGCAGCTAGGACTTTAAGAGTGAGGGTCCAATAGTGGCCAATGAAATTGACCAAGGAATCAGATGCAGCACCAAGTGAGAAAGGACACCCATGCTGGAAAGATGCAAACGACTGGGCTGCAAGGAAAATGAGAAAGATAACCAAGAGAATGAAGAGAACAGGGTTTGGGAATAGAGGAAACACAAATGAAGATGTGAGAATGCAAGTTATGACCTTTGCACAGTTTGGGCAATGTGAGCATGTTGGGAATTAAAGGAAGATTTCTCTAAAGCACCCTTTTCAAATTCCATGGCAAGAGATAAGCGAGAAAAGAAGGAAAGATTGATCTTGGGGGAGATTCTTCAGTTACAGGGATGGACAGGGTAGGACAGTGAAAAGCGAATGAATGAAAAGTCATTGTAGCAGAAGAGTGACGGTTGAAATTCCTCCTGGTATCAAACAGCATTTTGACCAATTTGATATGAAATGAAGATAGGATATGGGAAAACCAGTGCCAAGCAAGTAGAGAAAAAGTTCAGGAGAAAGGATGGATGGGGGAAGGTGTTTGTTTCTGTCTGAATATTGTGTACGGTCTGGACAGTGACACAAAAGGGAGAAGAACAATGACTAGGCTGGACAGCTGTGGGTAAAACCAAGCAAGAGGCATTGTTGTGGATAAGTTCAATCTGCTGGGATCACCATGGAGTATTTGGCAGGTGCAGGAAGGAACGTGCCATCCAAGTGAATGAAGTTGAAGCCTTGAATGAGCAAAGCTTTCCTTAAGATTCATTACCAATGTGTGTTACATATGAGTACCCATATGTGTGACTGAGGAGGGAAGGAAAGTAGGCCCCAGGAGAGGGTCATAAAATGAAAGGAAGCTGGGCGGAGGGTATCTCGGCCTGGCTGCAGGGCTGCTTGAGCCTCAGAGTCCAAATGCAATGGTCTTTGCATTGGCTGCTACAGATGCTCTTGATGAGCTCATCAGGTATTGATATGTGTCTGCTTCTAGATAATGATGGGTTGCTAAGAAACAAGAAGCTGAGGAGTAACTAGGCATTTGCCTTCAGCCATGATGGTGAGTGGAGTGGTAGATAAAAGGGTGTCCTTTTTTAGGAGATTATTTTGAATTTTCATTATCATCTGTGAATGGACCATCACTTTGTAGGCAAGTAGGTATGTGATCCTGAATTTGGGCACCATTTCTCTTTTTATTTCTCATCTGACAAGATAAGGGTTTTGTGGTTCTATGTCTGTGCACTGTAGGCTCTTTTCCATAATCAAGAGTTTAAGGCATGTTAAACATTGCCCACAAAGAGAATGACAGCAGTTTTTGTGAAGATTTCTGATGGCCACAGCATTCATTCTCCATTGAGCAATATGGCCACTGACGTAAAGAGTGATGACTTGATGTAGCCCAGATGAGGAGTTGCATAATTTGTGGAACAATGTACTAGTCGAGATGTATTCACGACTAGAGATCTCCAAGATACAAATAGTCCTATAAAGGAGCAATCAGGAATAGAGTGATGTTAATTGACATTGGCACCTAACTTGTTGAAGATTAAATACAAAAGGATATGTAGATATTAAAATGAGTCACCTACACTGGATCAACCTCTTTCCTCACCTTTCAATCTGAGGGCTTCAGGCAGGTTAGAATGTAATGAAAAATCAATGTTCTCTCAGAGTGACGGAATTATCCTTTTCCTATCCTATTCATTTATGCTCCAAAGAAACTACAATTTCACCAGAAAAACAGATAGACACATGCTACCCACAATTTTGTATATCAATATAAAAGAATATTTTCATATCAAGAATAAACTTGATAATTTGAAAGGCTCATGTTTTCTCATGACTTTTAAGATCTCACTCTGAATTGATTGCACCATTGTAATCAATATATACTTCAAACAATGCTTACAACAACAATAATTATATAACTATTCAGATGTATAAATTTACATATTAATTCTACATGCATATAGATACATATAGTTGATTCCTGCAGCAATGTATAGATAGATAGATAGATATACTTAGTAATTCACGAGTCTATGTATCTCTAAAGAAGATGTCCCTGTACAGTTACAGAAAAAAAAAAAACAAGATGAAAATAAAGAAGAATACCAGAGTAGAAATATTTGGGATTGCCACCACTCAGCTCTTTACAAGTGTTTCCTTTTCTTTCTTCACCAAGCAGTACCTGCAGGATTTACATATCATTAAAAATGGGCAAAGGATCATCCTGATTGCAATAGGAGTAGTATGAGTATGAAGTCAAGAGATAGGAAGACAAAGAGGAGGAGGAGGAGAAAGAATATTGCCCCCATTTAAGGTCAAAGCAACTTTAATATTTACAATTATCGATACATAAAAACTCTGCCTCCATTTATGCAACAACATTTATTTCCCAAAAAATCCAAATGTATTCTTTCTGGGGTGCAAGGGAAGATCCTAGAGATGTAGAAAATGTTGAGGAGAACACTTGGAAAAATAAATGGATAGCCACTAGTACTCTTCCAAAGTTTCTATCCAGTTCCTACTTGGCAGAGAATAACGGGCAAATTGATGTGGATTTTCAGGAGTTTAATGTCTATTTCCTTTGGAGGTACACATTTGTACCTCGTTTGCACTGTCATATGTAATGCATTAGCTTCTGTCCTTGCAGGCAATTAGAAGGAGGAAAGTTGACATCTGTCAGGCATCAAAAGAAACCTTGAGATGAGCTGATTCCTCTTTTTTGAGAAAAACAGTATCCTCTGGGAGGGAAATGGGTCCAATATGCCACTGTGTTCTTCAGATGGACCAAATTTCTCAAAGATTGCTCCCAGTTTGGGAGATGGGGGCAAATTAAGAAGTTTCTGCTAGATGGTGTTGGTTCTTAGCAAGGAGTCCATGGGTATTGGAATACACATAGAATCCAATTTGTAGTGTGGGCAAAGCGGGGACAGGTCAGGTATTCAGTATAAGGTTGTAAGTCTATTGGTTTGTGATGGAGTCATTTCTCGCCTTTCTTGACACACCATATCCCATTGGTGCTGCTTGTTTTATTTTATTTTATTTTTTTAATATAGGAGAGTGCATTGGCAGAGCCCACCTCATCCAGACCACAGGGAGTCTACTGTCCCCTTGTTGTTTACTGATGAAATTGCTGAAGCCTCTTCCAGCTAGGATAGATCTCATAAGGAGCCCAGCTCCCTCTTCTGCTTTATGGAGTGCTCCAGGTGGAGGGTTTCCCCAGCTGCATCTTGAGGACATTTTGTGGGTTAGCATGACAGTTTGCTTGATGGGCAGGCTGCTGGGTATCTACCAAGTCCCAAAATGAAAAAGTGAGCATTGTGTCGAACACATTTGTAGATATGAAATGGTCTCTACACCAATTTTGTAAAAGGCAGAGAAACCCTATTGATTTTATCCCAAGATGAGACAAGTTGGAAGCAGTTGTAAAGCCAGAAGAAATCTACAATATAACTGGGTATCCTATTGACAGTGAGCCTCCTGAGATTATTGATGTACACAAATTCCAACGTCCCTGTGTAAAGAATTGGTATTCCCTTGAAAAACCAAAAAACTATTCCTTCTTTTATTCTGGAGGAAAAACAAGGATCCTAGAAATAGAGAGAACATTGAGGTAAACACTTAGAAAGATTCTTGGGTAGCCCATAATAGCCTTGCAAAGATTCAGTAATAATGTACCAGTTTCTGTACTTGGGGCAATTAGAAGGTCAAAAGGGCACATCAGGGCAGGCATCAAAAATAACATTGATATTCCTCATTTCTGCACAATCGTCTGGGAGAGATATAGATCCAAAAGAGCAGGGTGTTCTTCAGATTGACCAAATTTCCCAAGGTAACTCTCCCCATTTGCGTGTGGTAGGGCATATAAGGAAGTTTCTTCTAAATTGTGCTGATTCCCCGGAAGAGACACAGGACTTTTGGAGAACACGCAGAATTCAATTCTTTCTGTGGACAAAGAGGGAGAAAGAGTCAGATTTTCAGCATACGGCCGAAAGTCCATTGGTTTCTTTATTTTCATTTGTTACTTTTGGCTGAGGCCATTGGGGTTAAATGATTTAGACAAGGTCACTCATTCAGAAAGTGTTAAGTGTCTGAGGTAATATTTGAATTCTGGTCCTCCTTACTTCAGTGTTGGTGCTCTATTTATCACCCAACCTAGCTGACCCATCCACTGGTTTTTAATGAGTCCTATTCTGCCACAGCATACTCAATTTTTACAAATTATTTTTTCTTCTTTTTACATTGAGGAGAGTGCGTTGGCAGTGCCCACCTCCTCAAGACCAGATGAGTCTATGGTCCCTTGTTCAGGCGGTAATTCCTCATCCATCTTCTAGCTAAAAAGGATAACAGGAGCCCAGCTCCCAGTTATACTTTGTAAAGTGCTCCAATGTGAGGGTTTCCCCTGCTGTATCTTAAGGATGTTCTGGCGGCAGTATGACGGCATGCTTAATGTGCTGATTACTGGGTATCTCCCAAGTCCCAATGTGAAAATTGAGGGTCTGTGTTGAATACCTTTAAAGGCTTGCAATGGTCTCTGGGAGAATTTCAGAGAGGGCAGAGAAACCCAATCCCTTTGCCCCTAAGTGAGACATGTTGAGGGCAATGGTTGAGCCACAGCCAATTGGGTACATATCGGGGAAAGCCGTGGAAAGGGCACCTGGGCAAATTTCTGATATAGACAGACTCCAACTCCCCTGTATCAAGAACTTGAAGTCCCCTCACCAACTAAAATCTACGCATTCCACTGTTCTGGAGTGCAAACAAGGATCCTAGAAGTACAGAGAATTTTAAAATGAACTCATGGAAAGATAATTGGAAATACCACTATTAGCCTTCCCAAAGTTCTACCTACTAAAAAAATAAGAGAGAATAAGGGGCAAATTTGTGTGGATTTTCCAAATTTCATGGCCAATGTCATT
>JAJPUD010035462.1:0-10305 GCA_023553655.1 Myrmecobius fasciatus | reverse complement strand
TGCCACTTTATGACCTGATTCCTGAAAGTTCCTTTTTTTAACAATGAGAATTCTTCGAAAAATGGTCACCATTCCAGGCAGACATTTTTCCTGTGGAAGGTCTTTCTTGGAAACTCTTGGCTGCTTTGCAAATTAGAATGTATTGAAAGAAAAGAGATTATAGGGCAATCCTCTCTTGCCTAGTCTGTATGATAGTCCAGTTAACAAGTATAATATCTGTCTTCAAAAGAAACTGGAGTATCTCTACTAAGATTTTTTGTTAAGTATACTGAAAATGCCTCCCCATTTGAAATATTCAGGTTCTTATGCGCTTAAAATATGCATTTTTCTGTAGCACTCAAAATGCTTCATTAGCCATGAAAGGCATGGTTTCTACAGAAGGAGGTCCATTTCTACCTTCCAACATAGGCCTCCTTTGGATTGAGTCACAGGTAACAAATGCCAGTTAATAACACAAAGAGCTTCCTTTGTATTATGGATCTCGACCTTAAAGTGAGTGAATAGGTTGAATACAGTGAAACTAACATGTTGTTATTTAATTTTAATAGGTGAATTTACCTGCAGGTATTCAAACTGATGTTTACTAGCTGCTCTGTGAGGCACAGACTACATAAACACATGGTCTTTTCTCTGAAGTGAAAATATCTTCTCATCAGTTTTTTTTTTTTTTCAAGAGATACTGAATTATCTCCTGTATGCATTATGTGGGCTTGGAATTGGAAAACCATTGGGTTCTGCCACCACTTATCACTAAATGACTAGGGCACTCAATAATTCCATTTCCGTGATCCTAATGCATGAATGGGAATACTGATGTAGCAGGGAGCAAATTGTATTTTTCAGCTGCTTAATTCCATTCTAAATACTTTTTCAAATATGTGGCTTTTACAGGCCACCTCTCCTGTTAAATATGATGTTTTTATTTTAGCCTTTAGTTTGGATGTTATAACTTCTAATATTTCAAGCCTAGACTTTCAATTCACTTGTAATTGCTCCTTTCAGGAAAATATGTTTAGAAATTGAGCTGAGTTTCTCCTAGTGGAAAACTCCAGTATTTTTATTCTCAGGGATTTAACACATCAAAGAAACCCATTCTCCAATGAACTGAAAGGCCTATTTAGACAAAGAACTCATTGTTGCCTTCACGTGATGAGAAGCAAATGGATAAATCTCAGATATAGTATATCTCCATGATAATAAAACATTGTTTGAAGAGGGGAAAGCTAGCAGCTTCTTGCCAAATCCTGAAGAATTTAGTATTTAAGATTTAATGAAAATTTGTTTCATTCATTAGGAACAGATTTTTGGGGTGGGGGGGACACTTGTATATATGTATATACATATTCTTTTCATTGGAGTTTCTGGCAGGTTGAAAATAGCTCATTATCATCTTCATCTTCATTATTATCATCTGCCATTCTTGATTAAGTGGCTTCTGAGATACAAAGCATTGACACATTGGAATCTGGGTGGATTAAAGGGCTAAATGAAAGAGATGTGAGGGTGGGTGAACCTGTTTCTTATCAAGAATATAATTCATTGAGCAAGATGCTAAGGCATTTGTATGTCACACATTATAATGAGATAGGCTACTGTTTCATTCTGAAGCTAAGTCAGTGCTGGTATGGCAAAATCAAACTCTTAAAGCACTATGATGTTCTTGTTTCCTCAATCTCCTTTATTAAATTTTGATCCCTATGAAAAAGACACAAGGGATAGTTGATATAGTTGATTGTGTGTGTGTGTGTATGTGTGCACACTTGCATGTGTATATACTTAATTCAAGGTTCATTTATTCAGCAATTTCAAGCCTATAGAACATAGCTGAACTCTTAGAAATAAGCCCCAAAAGCTTCTTGAATGGCTAAAAGAAATGTAATGAATTTAATCTATAAATTTTATGTTCCTTCTTTAGGAACATCCTAAGACCCTCAATCTTTGTACATTTACTCTTGTTTTGAACAGTTATAACAAATATAACAAAACCCATAGTAATGTTAAAAGCACAAAATTATCCTAGAAAATAGAAAGGATGGTAGGTAGAACTGGAAGAAGGATAAAAAGCAGGCAACAGATGAGTTAAAAAGAACTTGAAAAATACTAAGGGAAAAAACACATTAATTAAAAAAAACACAGCATACTGGGACCATTTAATATATGAAAACAACAACAATAAACCTCTATCTCAATATCCTCAGAGGACATTATTGGATAACACTGTACAGTAACTGGCATACATAATAATTATGATGATGATTTAAGAAAGGATGAAATAATGTTTAATATACTCTGTTTAAGGAGATAGGGACAAATGCATCCCATTGCAGGAGAATTTTCATTCAAAATAGTTAAAGTAAAAAATTTAAATATGTTTAAAGTAATGTTTTAGTTATTTAGAAACTGTACTTCTACAAAAAAATTCTAGTACATAGCTATATATAAACATTTCTTGTCACCTACTGATTGTACTGTCCACCAACAGAGGTTTTTTTTTTTTTTTTTTTTTTTGTCAGGTAGAAAGTATCTGGAGATTTGGGATCATATAATGCAAAAGGGGAAAACTGGCAATCTGGTATACTCACATTAACACATTAACAATGAATTCACAATTAGATGAAAATGGTTAGTATAATTATAGATAACTTTTAATTAACCATTTGAGGTTTACTCTCTTTGAAGACTATCTCAATTGATTCTTAGAATACATTGTGAATGAAAGAGTCAGAAGTCAAAATCAGGCTCTTCTGACTTCTGAGCCTATAAGCTCTTCATAGTATTGTGGGAAACATAAAGTACTCCTTGAAGGTCAGTTGTTATTGTGAGCTGGAGTGATGGAGAACTCTCACTGGACCTAAAGGTAGGAGGTCTAGGTTTGGTTCCTGATTCTTTTTGATCATGGCTTCTCTGAATCCCAGGATCTCTTATCTGTAAAATGCTACACCCATTTTATTGAAACAGGTACTACACAAGATTGTGATAAAAAAGGGGGGAGGGGTTTCTGAAACAAAGTTCTAGAGAAAGGTGAGTTATTGAATGTTTTAATAGATATTTATTAGTTGAATGAGTTATCTATTGACTTGGAAGGCAGAAACCTTATGTCCAAAAGGATGGAACAGAAGATAAACAGATATTTTTATCAAGTTGACAGTGAAACATGAAGTATTTGCTCTTAGTCTTTGTGTATCCCATACCTAGCCAAGTGCCTGACACAGAGGAAGCACTTAATGACTGCTTGTTGATTGACTTAGTGAAGAATACGTCTTATTGTGGAGCTTTGAGCATCTGGAAACTACTTTTGTACATGGTAGAACGATGATCAAAGTTTTCCTGGGTCAAATGAAAAACTTGCCCTAATTTATAATTTTACCTGGAACCAATTCTCTCTCCCATTTACTTTTTATTAAAACTAACAAATAGCCTGAGCATTGTCAGAAGTCTGACTTTTTCTTTGACAACTAAGGTTTAGGGAAGTCACCTGATTTACCATCAGTTGTTTAGGTAGTGGACATGAGAGGTAGACTTTGAACCTAAGTCCTCTGAAAACAGAACCAAAGATTTTTCCATCAAACCATGTTGTTAGCTGAGTAACAGGAAGAAAACATGAGAGTATGATAAGGGAATTGGCAAGAAGCCATGAGTTTTTTTTCTTCCCTAGTTTTCATTTATATCATTTTTTTTGTATCCTGTAAAAATATCTGCATTTGGCCTCTTCTGGAATGCACATATGATCCTATTTACACATGGAAATCCTTCTGGTTTACACCTAAGCAGGCAGGCATGATGAAGAGTAATAATATTTTTATATTAACATATTATGAAAGCTTAATTTCATATTGGTAGTGCTGTTGTTACTTTTTGCTTTCAAAATATATTAACCAAGATATTATTATCCTGATTATCATTATACTTGAATGTGGATTACTCTTTAATTATAGTCTTTATCCAAATACAAGGACACTCTCTTGACCAATCAGTTTGCTTGCCCTTGATATCTGTGATCCTTCCATTTGCCTGAAAAAGGTGGTGAAAACAGCAGCATCTGCTACCTTCACTTTGTAAATAAAAGATTGTGAGTAATTGTTTTGATAATATGGAGGAACCTACACCTCCTTTATTTTAGAAATTTCAAGGTAGTTCCTTCATATAAAGAGCACAAGTAGCAAATCTAGTACATGATCTGAGATTTGCTCATTCTGGCTCATTCCTGAAGTATTCTTTTGTTAATGTGCCAGTTATGTGCCTTTTGCATAATGTACAAGCTTTTCATAACAATAATAACTCACGTGTATAGCATGTTCCAAGTTACAATAGGTTTTTCTTGCCATCATCTTGCAAAATAGTAGCATTATCCCACTTTACAGGTAAGGAAACTGAGACTCAGAGCTGAGATGATTGACCTCTCCTCACACAGTTAACTGTAGTATTAAAAATGATATTCCAACTTTGGACTATGGACTCTATGACTGAAGCTTTTGCTACTGTATCATGCTATTTCTGTGAGTGAGAATCATGTACTTTTCTGCTTTTTTTCTATTTACATAAATAAAATATTGACCAATAGTGGAAACTTTTGTACCAATCACTTGTCTTTCACATTTGTAGCAACATGTATGGCTTTTATTGTATGCTTTTTAATTTCTTTTCTTTAAACCCTATATCCCAGAATTGATCTCATTGAGAACATGAAATTATTGAGCTTCAATTATTTCTCCTCAAAATTAGGGAATTTATTTAAACTGGTTTCAGAGTCTGTTGCAAATGATTTTTAACTTTGGAAAAAATAGCAGTGAACAATATTATTTTACCATTTACAATGACAGTATGGATAGTCTTCCTGCATTTGGTAGTTCATTATGCTTTTATTTATCCATGCATATATATATATTTTCCAATTTTTGTTTTATTTGGCTTAATATCACTGTATTTAAAAAAAACAAACGACTCCAGTAGCTCCCTTTTGCCCCCAGGATCAAATATGAAATATTCTTTTTGAATTTTAATGTCCATTAAAACCAACCTCTTTTTTTCCATCTTACACTTTACTCCCACACACTCTAGCATGGCTGGAGAGATATTGACCTCATTCTCCTACCAGATAATCCACCTCCTGATTCCATGAATTTTCACTGGCTAACCTCCATTCCTCTCTTGACTTCTCTGGCTTTCTTCAAATCTCAGCTAAAATGCTTTCTATCTTAAGAAGCCTTTCTTCTGAGAGTATCTCAAATTATCCTGCACAAATTTTGTGCTATTTGCATCTTCCTCATTTGATTGTGAGCTTTTTGAAGACAGGTCCTGTTTTTGCTTTTTGTTGCTACCTCTAATATTAAGCATAGTTAGTACCTGACACATAGTAATTACTAATGATTTTGCCAACATTGTCTCAGTGCATTATTTAATTTTACAGTGTTTGTAACCTTTCTATGTTTAAGCAGGATTCAGAGGTTGTTTTCCTGACTGCCTACCACTCACATCTTTTCTCTAAAGCACCTAGAAGTATTTTAAGCACATGAAAGGTGTCAGTAAGGTAAGTATATCTCAGTCAGGAGGAGAGTAATGTCTCTGCTAATGTATATCGAGGTTTGGTTCAAATGGAACATTCTGTCTATAGTAGGACTGTTGTCTTTCTTGGCTTCAGAAATTGTTCTGTGCTTGTAATATAATGAACTGCAGGTTTGTTACTTTCTCTCATTTTTTAAACATCTAGGAAAAGGATGAGTACCTCACCCCAATGACCCATTAAGTGCTGGATGGATGTGCATGAGAGAATGGACAACTCAAAATAAGATACAAAGAAAAGAAAGTCCTCTCTTTGCAGTTGGTGAAAAATTAATACAGCTGACACAAAACTGGGGAGAATGTGACAGTGAGAGATTCGTGAAAGTTGAGAAATAAGGCATGATTTGCAATGCTTTCTATACTCAGGAAAATAAAAAGTTATTGTACATTAGAACTACCAACAGTCTTGCTTCCTCAGTGAAGTTATTTTTCACTTTGGGATCAGTCATAGACAGCTGAAGCCCTGAGATGTCCATGATCAGCCTAGACAGGGGCTACTAGAGCATCTTGCATCAGTCAGTCTTTTCTGCAGATTTAGCCAACTTCATCAACACACATTTAAATTCTTTTTAAGCAGAAAACAAGAACTTGAATCATTCCTAGAATCTGTGTGGTTTCATATTTTATAAGTGACTTTTACATCATGATCTCATTTGAACTTTTCAATAATCTTTTGCATTAGAAAGTGCATTGATATTGATGGGAGACTTTCCCTTAGTTCATTACACTACAATCCAGATGAATAGTTGGTGGAACTTTTACAACAAATACAATGCTATATCTAAGGTCTAAGATGGCTGTTTGAAAGGAAATAGCGCCAGCATGGTGAGGGTAAAGGAAACTTATAGATATGCTCATCTTTTTAGAAGGGAGAAGAATCTCAGCCCTCAATTCTTCCTGCATAAATCTGACTCACCTAGAAAATGTGACTTTTGGAGCAAAGAGGAACAAGGAATGCTAGCTCTATTCAGTAACACAGATGCTCTTAAGAGCAGACTGAAATTCCTTGTGTTTTTAAAGTTGTTTTTAATATTCAGCCTTCATTAGCCATTTTTATTATTTGAATTTGTCCTTCTCAGGTATCTTTGACTTGCTGTCCTGTTAGAGTAGATTTATGTTGAGTGAGAATAAGAAAATACACACACACAATGGTTTGGAGGGTGACACAAGACTCTGCAGTCCTACAATATTTCCTTGACATTCTATTCTAGTTTCTGAAATTCCTTTCCAACAAATCCTTTTCATGGGCCTCAGTTAAGAAAAGATAGTAGTATAACATAATTATCATATAAGTGTATATACACATAATACACATGTATGTGTGTATACTTGGTTGAAGTTGAAGTATGTATTTTCATGTGTAATGGATTGAAAGATGAAAAATAAGAGAACACCCCCCCCCTTCCTGCACTGAATTTCTTCATAGCTGGACTGCAGATTTGACTTATGTCTACTTTGAAAAGTTACTCAAACTCTCAATTTTCCTTCACTCTGACAAACCAAATTGTTGTTAGGCCCTAGTCTGTTTTCATTTATTTATTTTTAATGGGAAACCAAGATAAAAGGCGAGAGAAAGAATTTAAAATAATATAATAATGGAAGGATCTTGGGGATGATCTCATCTCATCTTCAATTTAGAGTGAAATTATTCGTTTAATGTCATAGGTCAATTTAGAAGGAAAGTCAGGAGGAAAATCAAATTCACTGACTATTCACACACCATTCTTCAGGGTTCTGGGGTAACATCATCATCATCATCATCACTAGAATTTATATAGCATTTTAAAACATTTGCAAAGGATACAAATATAATCTCATTTAATCCTCATGACAACCTTGTAAGGTAGCTGATAACATCTATATTTTATAGAAAAGTAAATAAAGGCTTAGAAATTTTTGTGACTTGCCTAGATTATGTGACACAACTAAAAGATCTCAGGCAGGACTCAAAATTCAGTCTTCCTAACTCCAAGTCCAGTGTTCTAAACACTCTGCTATCTAACTCCCTAATGTTTAGTTCTATGCATAGAGTACTCTCCAATCTGCCAAACAGTTGGTCCATGCACATTATTATATATGATAATAAAGCAGAAATACTGCTTACACAAATCAATTAATCAAAATTGCACATTGAAACACTTTCTAATTCAATTCTTAACAGTTCTCACCCAATTATATCTGTAGTTATCTTTCAAACAAGGGATAAAGTCCAGCAAAAGTGTTTCATTTCCCCCGAGTCTTTTACTTTACAATCTCCAGTGGCTGAATCATCTATTCAAAGACCGCAGGAGGTTAAAAAGTCAAACTTTGTGGCAGAGCAGCAGATCACATAGCTAATTCAACCTCCAGGGTCTGGTCCTTGATGCTATATCCCAGATCTCTTACTCTCTCCCCACCCCCATACATATACTAATTCTCTTCCACCTGTTGCCCAACACTTAAAATTTCAGCTTAAGAGGTTAATCCCTGTTGTTTAAAAGCTATGAAAATGCAAATTTTCCTGAAGAAGAGCTGGCTTCAAACTATCAGTCTTTTACATCACATTGTGAATGAAGGATAATCTATTAATAATTATAGCTTGCATTATACACTTTATAGTTGCAAAGTGCTTTATACACACCATCTCCTTTTCGTCTCACATTTGGGAGGCTGGGAGGTATTGCATTATCTCCCCCATTTTATTTTTGTTCCTTTATCCATATCCCTAGAAAATTCTTGTTCCTTCCTGTTGAACAGCAGGTCAAATACTGATGGTAAATTTGGGATAAAATTCTTTTGCTGAGAGAATTTTTCATAACCTGTTTTAAAGGTCTATTACAGATCTAAAACAATTCATCCCATGAAGAAAACAACATTGGTTATTTAGCTAACTGATTAGTAATTGAAGGCCAAGTTTGGAAATTGTACAAGTTTTCTATGAATATTCATAATAAATAATTAACTTGCCTCTCGATTTAGAGCCCAATAAACAGTTCACTTCAATTTGATTTTTTTTTTTTTTTTTTTATATCTGAGTTAATTATATGCTGAGGTCTAGCTGCTGGGGTTTCTTTGGTAAGTGGCGATTGAGTAACTGCTGCTAGTGACAATAACCCTGTGTTTTTGTGGCTTTCACAATGTTGCTGTGCAGCTGGAGGAAGGCACATAATCATGCCCTTCAGAGAAGTGTGTCTCCCCCCTCTCCAACCTTTTCCCCAAGTAGGTTCTGGGCTTGGGGTAGACCCCCATTCTTTTAGCCTCTGTTTCAAAAAGCGCCAGGAATAAGTGCCTCTTAATGAGAACAGGAGGGGTCACAAGACAAGGGAGGCTTCCCATGCAGGTGCCTACCTTCCCCTGGCGTTTTCAGAGCCTGGGAAATCACCAGGGGGTAGAATTCACCAAAAGAGCCTCAGCTGAGCTCTTTCTGAATCCCTAACAGATTTCAGACTCCTCCAAAGCCTCATCTCCTCAAGGAGTTGATAGTCTTCTGAAGGAGATCGACCGATGGCCCTGAAGGGGTTAGAAAGCCCTGTAAGATAGCGTAGGATCAAGTGTAGACAAGGTGGTTTGGATAGGAATGGTACGTAGGGTGCACCTCCTTCCCCCCTTTAGTTCTCCCTGTATATTCAGGTTTACTGCCATGTTTAGAGAGGAGGAAGGTGGGAAAAGTTGTGGGCCGGGGAAGGACAGAGGACCTTTAGGCATTTGCTTTCAGCTTTATTTAAAGTACCATTTTACCAGCCAGCCTCAGCCGGGTCCCTTGCTCTAATGAAATCTGGACTACAGAGTAACACTGCCATCTACTGCCAACCTCCCCAATTGTGGGTCTTGGTTTTTTTTTTTTTTTTCTTTTTTTTATCTTTGCCCTCTCTTTTTAAGCTTCCTCTCTCCCTCTCCCTCTTTTTTGCTCTCTCTCTTCTGCTCTCTCATTCTCTCTCTCTCTCTTTTTAAAAAAGGTTTTTATCCCGTCAAGGAAAAAAAAAACTGGCTCTTGGAAAACAACCAACTCTGCTGGAACTCAGAGATAATAATCAGTTTCTCTGGGCTTGTGAAATTGGCTCATTAAGCGTGCTTTTTAACAGAAAATATTGGAAGCGATTAAGTCTGCTTTACTGAGTGGGCATGAAATGGCTAACCTTCGGCCACCCACAGCTCCTAGGTGCCTGGCGCCGTTTTATGCATGCCGCGTAATGTCTTTACTTGAAGTGCTGTTTATTCATCACCTGCTTATTTATCTCTTTGCATTTGGCAGGCACATCGATCAATGTTAAACTGTCACACAAGGTTATTTTTCTTTTACATAACAGTATAGGCCTAAGGTAGTGCCATATTAAAAGTAATAACTTTCTAACTTGTAGCTCAAGATGACAGCCCCATTTTTACCCGAATATATTACGGCGAGAAATTCTTAATATCATTCTTCTCCCCTCCCCTCCTTCCCATTTCTTCACACACACCCCTCCCCGAGCACTCATACTTTCCCAAGGTCAAGAGCTTCATTCTGTCATTTGGTGGGGAAGAAGAGGCTTGTATTTCCCTCCCAGTTTGCTTCCAATCTCTCCTCCCCCTCACCTCTGGTTATCTCAGGCCTTCTGGCTGATAAGTCTACAGGGAACACTGTGGCAGTGCACTTCAGCAGCAATTTTTGATGACAATCATTCTTATGCTCAGGGACCCTTTGGCCTAACTTGGTTCTAGAGGAAGAAGCAGAGAGATCTAGCATTTTTCTCTTTCTTTCTTTCTTTCTTTCTTTCTTTCTTTCTTTCT
>JAJPUD010035461.1:0-10305 GCA_023553655.1 Myrmecobius fasciatus | reverse complement strand
TGGAAACTAGTGTGGAAGAAATTAGGGCTTGACCCATACCTAACACCACATACCAAGATAAGATCTAAATGGGTTCATGATCTGGATATAAAGAGGGACTTTGTAAGCAAGTTAGAGGAACGTAATATAGTTTATCTCTCAGACCTGTGGAGGTGGAACAAATTTATGTCCAAAGAAGACTTGGAACTCCTAATTGAACACCAGATGGATAATTTTGACTATATTAAGTTAAAAAGTTTCTGTACAAACAAAACAAATGCAGACAAGATTAGGAGGGAAGCATCTAATTGGGAAATCATCTTTACATTTAATGGTTCTGATAAAGGCCTCATTTCTAAAATATATAGAGAATTGTCTCATATATATAAGAATTCAAGCCACTCTTCAATAGATAAGTGGTCAAGGGATATGAACAGACAATTTTCAGATGATGAAATTAAAACCATCTCTAGTCATATGAAAAGTTGCTCCAAATCACTATTGATCAGAGAAATGCAAATTAAGACAACTCTGAGATACCACTACACACCTGTCAGATTGGCTAAAATGACAGGAAAAGATAACGATGAATGTTGGAGGGGATGTGGGAGGGCTGGGACACTAATACATTGTTGGTGGAACTGTGAACGGATCCAACCATTCTGGAGAGCAATTTGGAGCTATGCTCAAAAAGTTGTCAAACTGTGCATACCCTTTGACCCAGCAGTGTTTCTATTGGGCCTATATCCCAAAGAGATCTTAGAGGAGGGAAAGGGACCCACATGTGCAAGAATGTTTGTGGCAGCCCTTTTTGTAGTGGCTAGAAACTGGAAACTGAAGGGATGCCCATCAATTGGAGAGTGGCTGAATAAATTATGGTATATGAATGTTATGGAATATTATTGTTCTGTAAGAAACGACCAGCAGGACGATTTCAGAGAGGCCTGGAGAGACTTGCATGAACTGATGCTGAGTGAAACGAGCAGAACCAGGAGATCATCATGCACAGCAACAACAGTATTACATGATGATCAATTCTGATAGACATGGATCTCTGCAATAAAGAATTGTCTCAAACCAGTTCCAGTTGTTCACTGAAGAAAACCATATACACCCAGAGAGAGGGAAATGAAATATGGACCACAACGTAACATTTTCATGATCTCTATTGACATTTGCTTGCATTGTGTTGCTTTTCTCTGATTCTTTTTTTTTTCTTGTAGATAGGATTTTTCTTGCATAACTTCTCAAGCATTTCAACATTATTAACATGTAGTGGACTTCCTGCCATCTGGGGGAGGGGAGGGGACTGGGGGTGAAATTTGTATTGGAAAGCTTTGTAAAGATCAAGGTTGGGGAACTACCCATACATATGTTATACAAATAAAAAGCTTAAAAAAATGAATATACTTTTCATTATTTTTTTTTGTACTTCTAATGTATATATAACAGGAATGCACAATGTACTGTTTATTGGTTCACACTGGGAGGATATTTCTACTGAACCTTCTGTTCCTTAGAAGAACTAAACATAGGTATCTACATTTGTACCCATATCTATATCTCTTCCACACAGTCTATGCTTTTTGTGTGCCCACTGCCTACATGTAGTATCATCCCAGTAGAATACAAACTCTTTGAAGATGGACTTTTATTTTTGTCTTTGTATTTTAGTACCTTGCATATTATTTGCATATAGTAGAAGCTCAATAAGTGTTTGTTGAATGTGTTATCATTCGAATAATTTTGTTAGTAGTTTTTCTGCTGATCTTTGCTTGATCTTTTCATCATGGCCTCTAATTAGTATTTTTAAATATAATTCCAGTGAAGGAATGATGAGTTTTAAACTGAAGAAAGGAAGATAGGTAAGGGATATAATTAATGACTTAAAATAATTGAAAATTTGTTATTTAGTAGAAGGATTATATAGCTTCTATAGCTTGGGTTCTTATTTTTTATTTATAGTGTACTCTTGGGGACAGCAAGGTGGCGCAAAGCACTGGACTTGGAATTAGGAAGATCTGAGTTCAAATTCAGTCTCAGACAATTACTAATTGGGTGAACTTGGGTGAATCACATATCTTCCATTTGATTTAGTTTCCTCATCTCTAAAATGGGGATAATAATAGCACAGAGTTGTTGTGAAGGTCAAATAAGATAATGTTTGTAAAGCATTTAGTCTGGTACATAGTAGGTGCTATATAAATTTTAACTATTATTATTATTATTATTATTTTTGCTAAGGCAATTGGGGTTAAGTGACTTGCCCAGGGTCACACAGCTAGGAAGTGTTAAGTGTCTGAGACCAGATTTGAACTCAGGTCCTCCTGACTTCAGAGCTGGTGTTCTATCCATTGCGCCACCTAGCTGCCCCTATCATTATTATTCTTATGAAACCTATAAATCCTTTGTCATAATAATGTTTTTAAATGCACAGAATAAAAAATTTAGTATTACAAAGGAAACCAATTAAAGTAAAACACTGTTATTAATATGTATACATGCATGCATCTCTATAATACATATATACACCACACAAGCATATGTCATACATGTTACACACAACACAATTTATGCATGATTATTATATGTAACAAGTTTATAGATCTTAATTAAGAACATAGTATCTTTAAGGTCAAACTAGTATCAGAGCCAAATTTGGGATAATTGAAAAAAAGAACTTTTGAATCACCTGTGTAGTAGTATGATTTATCAGGTGGTTGAATACCTCTGCTAATACTATCTACAAAAAATAGTGGTATGGTAAAGAAAAGATTCCTGGTTTGTTCAGAAAGGAAGTTAGTTATATAGACACATTCCTTCCAACTCTAAACTCTGTGCTTTTCTTACATTGTCTTAGAAGAGATTTTTTTTTCAATTCCAAGAAGTTATTATGATATGATTATCTTTTACAACTTGTAACACTTGAATGTGTTCTTTTCCCCTAACTAGGTCAAAGTTTCTCTTTTCTTTCTTCTATATGTATTTTATGGATATAAATTGTACTATATTGTATCCAGACATCTAATATAATTGTTGTCTTTTAGTGTCCACTGTTATCCAAATTTTGGGCATCCAGTTAGTGATACTATGTTCTAGTTACTTTGTGATCCTCTCCAAACCATACTAATGAGTCTCTATCAATTAACATTTTAACAATAATTATAGTTAGCATTTACCTAGTACTTTGTTTTGCAAAACCATTTACATATGTTATTTCACTTGATTCTTACAATGACTTTGGGAGGTTGGTATTATTATTCCCACTTGATAGTAAGAGAACTGAAACTGAGAAAGAGTAAGAAACTTGCTAAATAGTATAGCACAATTGTATTCCATTATATCCAAATAGCATAATTTGTTTAGCCATTTACTAGTTTATTAGCATCTCCTTAGTTTATAGTTCTTTGTCACTACAAAAAGAGCTTTTATAAATATTTTTGTATATATAGAGCATTTTACTCTTTCTTTTATCTCTTTGTGACCTAGACTTAGTTATGGTATTCCTGGGTCAAAAGTATGCATTATTTAGAAATTTTTGGAGTGCATTTGCAAAATTCTTTTCAAAGTGGCTACACCAGCAGGATGGAACCAAGACGGCAGAGAAAAGGCAGGGACTTGGCTGAATTCTCCCAAATTCCCCTCCAAATAACTTTAAATAGTACCTCAAAATGAATTCTGGAGAGCCAGAACACACAAAAGGATGGGGTGAAACAAATTTCTAGTCTAAGGCAATTTAGAAGGTCAGCAGGAAAGGTCTGTTGTAGTGGGATGAGAATCCAGTGTAGACTTTGCTAACATTGTCTCAGCCCCAGAAAACTAGCAGCAGACTTTGGGAGAGACTGAATCATTTGTGGGAGCAGAGACTTCTAAAACTTTCAGCCCACAGCTGGTAAAGGGGTTTGGGGCAACTGGTTAGAAAGAAATTATAAGGATACATTTGCTTGTGCTGGGTGCAGGACTCTGTTGCTTTGCATATACTTGTATCCAGGTTTAAATCCTGGATGGCTGTCCCAAGGCAAAAAGGAGCACTAGCATATCAGAGCTTGTAGCTCCAGGTAAGTGGGGACCCTGATAACATTTAAAGGGTGTAAAAGAGTGTTTGTGATCATTAACAACTAGAGCACAGGCCAAGACAGAACATACTTCTTACTGGATCATACTATATTGGAAGGACTGAAAACTTACACAGCCCCAGAACTATGTCTGAGTATAGCAGCAAGAAAGCTTGATACTTGGGACACTAGTCCCTAAACTCTGGGAGCAAAGCTCCATTTTAACATAGAGCTAAAACTGGAAAGTGAACAAATAACAAAAAAAAGAACCCCATCATAAAAAGTTACTGTGGTGACAGGGAAGATCAAAACACAAACTAAGAAGACAACAAAGTCAAAATGGGCACATTTGAAATGATTGTACCATTCACAGATGTACCAATGTGCCTTTCTTTACCAAAGACCTCCAAAATTTATCATTTTCTTTTTGTTTAACTTTGTTAAAACAAGGATAGAATTTTAGAATTGCTTTAATCTGCATTTATCGAATTATTAGGGATTTGGAGCACTTTTTTATAATTTTAATTGGTCAAATTTCTTCTCTAGAGAATTTGCTTATCCTTTGGTTGCTTATCACTTGGACAATGGATTTTTTTCTTATAAATTTGAATCAATCACTTACATATTTTGAATATCTGATCCTTATCAGAGAAGTTTGTTACAAAGATTTTTTTCTTAGTTAATTGTTTCCTTTCTAATCTTAGCTGTATTGAGCATGTTTGTGAAACAACTTAAAAATTTTATTTCAGCAAAATTGTCCATTTTATCTTTGATGAGAATCTTGTTTCGTCATGAACTCTATTGCTATTTAGGATTTCAAAAATAATTTCTTCCTTTCTTTTCTAATTTGTTTATGATGTGATCTTTTATATCTAGGTCAGGTATCAATTTGGAGCTCCTATTGGTATTTGGTATGAAGTATTGGTCCAAACCTAATTTCTTTCTGACTGCTGTCCAATTTTCCATGACTTTATTGAACATCATTTCCATTTTTTTTCCACCAGGCCTGAGATTCTTTATTCTTAGTTCCTTCAGATAAATTTTATGATCATTTTTCTAGTTCTATGAAATATTATCTTTTGGAAATTTGGTATGATCTTAAATAATATTATTCTTTTTATTATATTAGCTCAGCTTATGCATGAACAGTATATATTTTTCCAACTTTACAAAACTTTTAATTTACATAATGAATGTTTTATAAATGTCACTGTTCCTGAATGTATTGTCAGGTAGACTCCCATGTATTTTACATATTATATAGTGATTTTAAATGGATTTTATCTTTTTTACTTCTAGCTGAGTTTTGGTGCTAATATTTAAACAATGGTGATAATTTACGTGGCTTTATTTTTCTATTTTGAACCATTATAAAGTAGTTTTGTTGATTATTGGCATATAGTATTAAAGGAGATTTGATACTTCCTAGGTTTCCTTTATTCACACTTTCTCCCTGCCAAATCCCCTCCATTTAACCTGCAATGCATCATTATTTCCTTTCAAATTTTTGATCCTTTATTCTTACAGATGATTTTTTTGAGAAGTATCAAATTGCTTTTCAGAAATAATGGGAAATTTCCTCCTTTACATTTTATTTTAAATTCTCTCCCTTATTTTATATGCTATTTCATTTTGCCATTTGTCAACCTAGTTATCTTTTCTCCTTTCTTTGAGCTCTTTTCTAATACTGTGTATCATCACTTTGTTTCCAAATTCTTCTGCAGCTTTTTATTGACTAAAACTGACAGATTTATTTAGGTTGTTAAACAATGTTAGAACTCTTTTTCCTTTTATTTCTGAAAATCATGTTGGCTCAAAATGAAATCAAAGGTTTTACTCGTTTCTGTAAATGTGTTGATCTATAGTTCCATAACTCATTTTCCCTAGGGAAGCTGTTGCCAATATGGTCTAATTTCTCTTTTTTTGCGAGTTTCAAAGTAGCATTTTTTCTTTTATATGTTGTGATGATTGTTATCCTTTTAGATTAGGATTTTCTTTTGAGGGACAGGAGAAGACATTATTTGGTCATTTATTTTGCTGCTTCTTTCCAATTTTTTTGTGTATTCTTATAATGATATTTGTTTGGTTGACCTACTCCTTTAGAAGAATGATTGTGGCAGTTTTTTCTTTATTTTTTTCTTTTCTTTTTTTAGTTTCCAGAAAACTAGAACAGAGAAGTACGAGTGAAAAGAAGTTGATATATTGTATAATAGAGATTAATTACTCTTACTAAGCTTGTGTGTACATGCATATGTATGCACATGTATCAAACTGTGAATTTTCTGTGTGTATAATTCTAAATAAATGTGAGAATCTTTAAATGTTTCAAATTATAAACACAATTTTCTACCATGGATTCGAAATAAAACTTGCAGAAAATCCTCTTTTTCTGTTTTCAGGCAATGGAGATTTCATGGCACAGTTGGGGATATCATGCAACTAATGTTATTATATAGAGAAATGAAATTATACCCCAGTTTGTTCTATTTTTCCACAAATATGAGTTTTGAAGACTTTTGAAAATTTTCTGGATGTGCCCACTGTTGTGGGCCAAATATCAGAAAGACTACTGTTCCTACTGAGGAGGAAAGAGAAATGCAAAGTCAAGATTTTACTATTGAAATTCCCAAAATTTCAGAATTTCGAGAGAAAAACATCTCAAATCTGGACAATAGATGTGACTTGGTGTTCATACATACAAAGTAAAAGCTAATGTACTGAGAAGGACTATTACTTGTTTTCATGGGTTTAAGTCAAAGTTCCTTTAAGGTCAGATAGTTTTTTCTTAAGGGGTCAGAAGTAATGATATTTTTTGGGGGGGTACTTGGGATTGAAATACTTCTAAAGAGCTCTGACCTCTAGGAAAGCAATAGGTTGTTATTTATTCTCTAGCTGTTTTGCTTTATCATCAAGTTTTACATTTAGAAGGGAACTTCTTAGGTGGATTCTCAATAATGGGTGGACTTTCTCACTAGTTCTTGTGTATTAGTGCCTGTAAAGCTTAAATAGAGGAACCTAAAGGAGCAGAGCCAAGATGGTGGAGAGTAGACATGTTTAATTTGTTTAATGTTTAATTAAATCCTCCTAGTGTTCCTCAGATGAACACCTCTGAACTGGTTTTGGAGTGACAGAACCCACAAATATTTGGATTGTAACAAATTTCCAGCATAAGATACTTAGGACACAATTTCAGAAAAGGTATGTTTCAATTGGGCATTGGGGGAGGTGGTCAAGTGCAGATACAGCACAGGGAGGCAGGACGTTGCCATGTCCAAATACCAGGGAATCTCCTGGGAGACTCTTAGGCTAAATACAGGTGCCTTGGCTACTCTGTGCTGGTTTAAGCCAGATTGGCTGTGAGACATCCAATGCAAATAAAAAGGCAAATAATGAGCCTCTGAAACCCGGAAAAACACCAGACCTGTCCATGCCTATCAAGCACCAGAATTCAGTCAATGGCACTGATCCTAGAGCAACCTAAAGCATCTGTTGTCTATAGAGGAAGCTTGAGACAACTTTGCCTTTGTCCTAAGAGCAAATCTCAACCTTTAAAAAAATCAGCAAAAAAGCAAAAAGAACTGTGACCATAGTTAGCTTTTATGGAGAAAGAGAACAGACTGACCTCAAACACTGAGGATCTTAAAGGCAAATTATGTCCAGATAAAGCCTTAAAGGGTCATATGATTTGGTCACTATCTCACAAGGCTTTTGGGAAGAATTCAAAAAGTATCTTAAAAGAGATTTAGAAGGAAAATGGGGAAAGGATATGAGAACTTTGTAAGAGAATTTGGAAAAGGAAAAACAAATTATTTGAAGGATACTCCTTAAAAATATGTTTCATGAAATGGAAAAAGCACATTCTCCTTACAAAACAGACATGAAAAAGAAACTAATTCATTGAAAAACAAAATTTATGAAATGGAAAAAATGTAATGAGTAAAACACCTTATTTAAAAATCCAATTGGCCGGGGCTGCTAGGTGATGCAGTGAATAGAGTACCAGCTCTCAATTCAGGAGAACCTGAGTACAAATCTGGTCTCAGATACTTAATACTTCCTAGCTGTGTGACCCTGGGCAAGTCACTTAACCCTAATTGCCTCAGCAAAAAAAAATCCAATTGGCCAAATGCAAAAGAAGATAAAAAAGCTAACAAGAAAATAATTCACTAAAAATTAGAATTGAACAAATTGAAGTGGATGACTCAAGAATCAGTCAAACAAAACCAAAAAAAAAAATTGAAAAAAATAGAAGAAAATTAAAATACCTCATTAAAAAAACAACTCACTTGGAAAACAGATCTAGGAGAGACAATCCAAGAATGATTACACTTCCTAAAAACTATGATGAAAAAAAGAGCCTAGATATCTTCTTTCAAGAAAACATCAAGGAAAACTGCCTTGATGTTTTAGACCCAGAGGATAAAATAACCATTGAAAGAATTCGCCAATCACTTCCTGAAAGACACCCCAAAATAAAAACTCCAAGGAACATCATAGCTAAATTTTAGAATTATCAAATCAAGGAGAAAATATTGTAAGCAGCCAGAAGAAAACAATTCAAATATCTAGGAGACACAATCAGGATTACCCAGGACCTAGCAGCTTCCAATTTAAAGGACTGAAGGATATGGAATCTGATATTCTGAAAAGCAAAGAGAATTGGATTGCAGCCAAGAATTAACAATCCTGCAAAACTGAGTATTATCTTTCAGGGAAAAAGATGGACATCCAATTAAACAGATGAATTTCATTTATTTCTGATGAAAAGACCAGAGCTGAATAGAAAATTTTATCTTCAAATACAGAACTAAAGATAAGCATAAAAATGTAAAAAGGAAAGAAAAAATAACTTTCTTTTAAAAGTTAAAAAGCTTATATCCCTATATGGGAAGATGATATGTTTAACTCGTTAGATCTGTATCTCTGTTATGGGTATACTTAGTGGGTGCAGGTATAATTTGATTTTATTGTGCTGATATAAAAAGAAACTGGAGGAGGAAAGGTGATTCTGAGGTACCACTACACCTTTCAGATTGGCTAAAATGACAGGAAAAAATAATGAGGAATGTTGGAGGGAATGCGGGAAAACTGAGAGACTAATACATTGTTGGGGGAGTTGTGAACTGATCCAACCATTCTGGAGAACATTTTGGAACTGTGCCCAAAGGGATAGCAAATTGTGCATACCTTTTGATCCAGCAGCAGTGTTTCTACTGAGTCCAAAGAGATCATAAAGGAAGGAAAGGGACTCACATGTGTAAAAATTTTTTTAGCAGCTGTTTTTGTAGTAGCAGGAAATTGGAACCTGAGTGGATGCCCATCAATTGGAGAATGGCTGAATAAGTTATGGTATATAAATGTTATGGAGTTAATGTTCGATAAGTAATGATCAGCAGGATGATTTCAGAGAGGCCTGGAGAGACTTACATGAACTAATGCTAAGTGAAATGAGCAAAGCCAAGAGATCATTGTAAAAGGCATCAACAAGATTATACAATAAATCAATTCTGATGTATGTGGCTCTTGTCAACAATGAGGTGATTCATCCCAGTTTCAGTGTTCTTGTGATGGAGAAAAATATCTACACCCAGAGAGAGGACTGTGGGAACTGAGTGTGAATCATAACATAGTATTTTTACTCTTTTTGTTGTTGTTTGCTTGCATTTTTGTTTCTTTCTTGTTTGTTTCTTTTTTGATTTGATTTTTCTTGTGCAACAAGATAATTGTGGAGGTATGGTTGGAGGAATTGCACACATTTATCATGTATTGGATTGCTTGCTTTTTAGGGAAGAGTGTTAGGGGAAGGGAGGAGGATTTGGAGCACAACATTTTACAAGGGACAATGTTGAAAAATTATACATGTATTGTTTTAAAAATAAAAAGCTTCAATAAAAAAGAAAATATATTTGAAAATCAAACAACCAATTAATTAATTAATTGAAAACCCATATACCAAGGTCATATGACATATGTCACAAAAAACATTAAATAGAAGGACCATATTGCCTAAATATTCTGCAGCAGCAGCAGCACCTACATGTCTTTGGAGATGCTTCACAACTTGATGGAGGAAATTGGAAGGCTGCCATGTGACTATTGCAATAACCTGATTGGCCTTTCTGATTTAACTCTTTCTCTACTTCAATTTATTCTGGACTCATTTGTCAAAGTGAGGTTCCTAATTGACTTTTCTGGGTAAAGGGGGTAGTGGCAACTTTTATAGCCCTAGAGTGAACTACTTTCACTTTCAATATTCCTATTAAAAAAAAAA
>JAJPUD010035460.1:0-10305 GCA_023553655.1 Myrmecobius fasciatus | reverse complement strand
AACATAAGCTACACAAAGATATGAAACTCAGGAGAAAAGGACAAGGGATTAAATGGATTGAGGATATTTAGTCTCCAGAGGAGAAAGTCAAGAAATAAATTTACTAGGCGCTTGATAGAAAGAGAGCCTACTAATAGAGCTAATGGTGGTTGTTAAGTAATTTTTCAGTCCTGTCTTACTCTTCCTGACCTATATGTGGTTTTCTTTGCAAGGATATTTCAGTGGTTTGTCATTCCTTCTCTACCTCAATTTACAGATGAGGAAACTGAAGCAAACAGATAAAGTGACTTGCCCAGCATCATACAGCTAGTAAAGGTCTATGGGCAGATTTGAATTCAGGTCTTCCTGACTCCAGACCCAGTACTCTATTCATAGAACCACTTAGATGCCTCTAATAGATCCAAACCAATGTCCTATTAGCCAGGTTCTCCCCAATTTTGGTAATTTTTTAAATAAAGAGATGCCATTAGTCTGGATCAGCTTTTTGAAACTCAATATCCACCTAAAGCTGGGAGGAGAAGGATATCCATAACTGAGATTCTCTCATTCCCAGATACTATACCTATAAAATGAAGATGAGTAATAATTATCACAAAGACTTGTTATGAGGATCAAATGAAATACTGAATGAAAATCCATTTATTCGGAGCTTACCACAGTGGCAAACACTGTATTGCATGCTGGAGATACAGATACAAAGGTAAAAATAAACCCTGTCCCCAAAGCTGATATTCTAATGAAGAAGATTATAGGGGGAAGGTAGTCTTTTGATCTCGAAAGTTAGAAGGAAAATGAGAGAAATGTCAGAGAATATGGACACATATACCCTTTCTAGAAGAAATAATAACACTGATCTCATTGATGCTTATAAAGAGAACTGGGAAGAGGATCAGTGAGAAAGATACTCTTGAGTAACAAGTGAGGATGGAAAAGGAGATGGGTTGGAAGGATAGTAAAGCAAGACCAGAGCCAGTCTGGCCTGATAAAATGTGCCATAGGAAACGTTCACCCATCAGGATTCAGGATCCAAGATATGAGTTCTAGAGATGAAAGAATCAAGTCTTCCAAATTACAGTCTCTGATCCAGAGGAGTAGGGAGGAGAGAATGAGAAGTCAAGAAATGATGTATGCATCTCAAATAAGATAATGAATGGGTGTGAGTACTTTACAAACCTTCAAGCATTGTATAGATGGTAGTCAATAATAACAATAACAACAATGACATGTGGTTTGTCATTGCTGACCAAGAGGGACCTTCTGGACACTTGGATTAGACTTATTCTAATCAAGCTTGGAAGGGAATGAAGGCAGGTCAACCTGGGCCCTTTCACAAAATGGCTCCTTCAAAAGGAGCTTGAAAGAAGAGAAGGTCTCCTGGAGGAGTAGTCCATGGTAAGAGAATTAGATGGATGGGAGGATGTTTCAGGGCAAAGCAGTCCCAAGTGCTAAGAAAAATTCTAGTCTTAAAGAGCAGTAGAAGCTTGATTTTTGAAATTTGAAGGTTAGGACCAGAGCCAAGAAGGAAATAAATACCATTATTGATGAGATTGAGATGATATGAAATTGATTACCTCCTTTCCTTTTCTAATGTGAAAATTGTAAATTGTTCTAAATACCTATGTGACCCTGAGATAGTCACAACCTCCATCTGTCTCAGTTTCCTCATCTGCAAAATGGGAATGATAATAATAATATATAACTTACAGGATTGATGTGAAGATCAAATGAGATATTTATAAAACACTTCACAGTGCCTGGAACATATTAAGTTCTTAATATATATTTATTCCCTTCATTAAGCATCTGTAAACTAATCAAACACCTGTAGGCTTTAGGATGAATCAAACATTACTTGATCACATTTTAAGAGATAGTGGAGAAAGATCACTGACCTTGGAATCAGATGACCTGGATTGGCAATTACCTGTGTGAGCTTGGACAGTTCTCTTAGCTACATAGACTTAAGTTTCTTTCCATGTGAAATGATGGGATTGGGCTAAATGTTCTCCAATATTCTGTTCAACACTAGATTTATAACACTAAATAAATTATCTCCCCTAAGGCAAGGAGCTGTACTAAAGCATCCCAGAGGACACACTGAAGGAGAATATATTGTCCCTGACCCCCAGGGAGCTTACATTCTAATCCTGTCTTCCCTTTCCACTCTCAGGCTAGGAGAGGAAAAGAAATCATAACTCAAATCCTGTGGTCATGGGGATAGATAGGTGGTGCAATAGATAGAGCATCAGGGCTAGTGTTAGAAAGGCCTGAATTCAAATTCAGCCTCAGACATTTACTGAACATGTGACCCTAAATAAGACACTTAATCTCTGTTTGTCTCATCTGTCAGATGGGGATAATTGTACCTACATCCCAGAGCTGTTGTGAGGATCAAATAAGGTAATAATCGTAAGGTACATAGCATAGTGCTTGGTACATAGAATATAAATATAATATATATATATATATATAGAATACATAAATATATTCTATACAAATTTTGACTACTATAATTTTTATTAATTTATAATTATTGATATATAATCATTATTAACTACAGCACTGAAAAAGAAAAAGTATTGAAATGAAGACGTGATAGCAATTACAGAAAGAGATGAAAGCATCAGAAGCTGCAGAGCTATAGTATAATGCAATCATGTTGCAAGATTAAAAATCAAATCTTTTTTTTTTTTTTTTAATGCAGCACAGAAGGTGCTGAACAGAGAGGGAATCTGTCCTTTGGCAGACAGCCTGGATCCTTGGTTAAGCACCATCTCAACACACATCCTCCATTTGTTTTCCCTATTCGTTAACAGAAATATTGCTGCCAAATCATTCCTATTTCCAAATGGAAGAATGAAGGTTTCTAGGCAACTCGTACAACCAATATTTTTCACCCAAAAAAGTTATTACAATTGTGAGGTTCCCAGCACCTAACGGTGTCAGTGATCCAGCACAAGCCCTGGAAGCTTTCTCTGTTTGCCTAAAGCATATTCATCTTTATGAGTGAAACTTACCTGACACAGGTGATAATGGCAACCTGACTTTATTGAAATAGACACTTTCCCTCCAAAATGTCAAAATGCTTTTATGTTTATTACTTCATTTTGTTTTAACACCTCTCTGCAATGATATTCCTTTTGCTAAGTAGAGAAAAAACCTAAAGCACCATAAACTGATCTGAGATGACTTGCGTAAGGTATCCTATTCATGATAAAATCAATTATAATCATCATTATTGTTATTATCATTTCAACAACTTACATTTATAAACTGCTTTACATTATACAAACTGCTTTCCTCACAGCAACCCTATGAGATGAGTGCAAGTATTACTATATTTAGTTTTACAGATGAGGACACTGAGCCTCAGATGTTAATTTATTTACTCGTTTTCACACAACTGATAATAACAATTTTTCCTATAAGCTTTTAAAGTTCATACAACACTGCATGCATTTTTTTTCCTTTGAGTCCCACAACAGCCCTGTGAGATAGATTTAATAGATACCTACTTAAATTGGGACATTGAAGTTCAGAGCACTAAAGGTTTACCCTCTGTATCATGCTAACAAGGCTCAGAGGGCAGATTGGAGCTGAGATATTCCTGAATCCAGCTTCTGCATTTTCTCCACTAGACCATGTTTCATTTAATAAGCCAAGTCAGCAAAAATTTAAGTTCAACTATGTGCCAGTGACTGTGAAAGTGTTGGGATTACAAAGAAAGGCCAAACCAGTCCCCACCTTCAAGAAGCTTACAATAAAATAGGGGAGACAACATGAAAATAATTATATACCAGAAAGATATATTCAGAATAAATAGGAAATGACTACCAAAGGGAAGGGACAAGTATTAAGGGTGATTAGGTAGAGCTTCAGGAAGCATCTAAATATTGATCTCTGGACTCCCATTTGCTCATTATACTAGCCTGGGATCCTAGTAGAAGATGGCTCCCTTTTTTGGAGAAAGTAAAAAAGATTGCACGAAAGGGGTGAGATTTGAAGAGGAATAATCAATAGACAGAGTTAATGAAAGGTTATTTCTAGGAAAATTAACTGCTTAAATCTTCCAATTCCTCAAAGGGATCAAGATTCTCTCCCAAATATATACTTAGGTATATACTGGGATAGGAAGAAGAAAACATGTAGGAACTCCAGGTGACATAAACAGAAGTCCGTGGACTTCTCTTCCTTCCTATGTCATAAATCCAAAACAATAACTTTCTAAAGCTGTGGAAGCTTTACATGAAACCTTTGGTTTGGAGTTTGGAGTTTGGAGTTTGGAGAGTCCTGGTCTCATTACAACTAGGAGAGATTTGTTATTGGTTCTCAAGTTGGACTCAAAATATATTTCACCACAAAATGCTATTAAATGTGATACCATATAATTAGTGAGATAGTATATTTCAAGGATTATCTAGGAGAAGGGGCTCAGACTAGAAAAGCTAACACAAAAATGATCAGGGAGAAGAATGGCTTTGAAATCCAAGATAAGAGTAGAGAAGAGGAAAAAAGTATTTGATTTCATTGATTCTTTATCTGTGAATTCATCAATGAGAGTACTTTTTCTGCTAGGGCACATCACAGATTGAAATCCATTCCTACCTTAGTAGATAATATCAGAAGCTATTGTGATAAAAAATATTATAACATCACAAGGAGCACAACTTTCTGGTGATAAGCCTCTACATACTACTAATTCAGAAACCTCAGACTTCTGGCCAGTAAAAACCTTTACAATCGAACAATGAGAACATTTAAGAATTCATATGATGCAGTAGTAATATCGAACTTTCATATTTCTCATATGACATTCTGTTGCCCTCTCCTTGTTTTAGCCTATGCTTATACCTGGAATTTCCTTTTCTCATCTATATCTCTTAGCATCCCTGATTTCTTTCTAAACTCAACTCAAATATAACCTTCTACACACAGTCTTTCAGAATCCCCTCCCAGAAACTAGTTCTTACCCCCTTATTAGCTTGCACTTACTTTGTCTATAGTTATATTTATACTTCTATGCATATATTTCATCAAAATAGGATACAAATTCCTTGAAATTGAAGACAGGCTCATTTTTGTAATTGTATTCCTAGCACAATGACAGAAATATAGTAGACTCTAATATATAGTTGTTGAGTGACTGATTAATAGAAGAGTTCAAGTCCTCCATCCCTGATAAATTACATCCCAGGACTTAAAAGAGCTTTCAGAGGTTGCCATTGAATTGAAGGTTTGTAGAATGAAACAGATCTCAATTCAGCAAATGTTTTTAAGGCCCCTGCTATGGCAAAAGGACTGGGAAGAATTATAAAGAATTGGAACAGTATGAAAGAAAGATAGTAGGGGGTTCACATGGTTTTTCAATCTTTTTTTTCAGGAAATTGCAAATCCAATGTTTTAGCAATGTGATATAGCAGATAAAATTATTTATTGATCATTAGAATAATTAATACTAGATTATAACTAGATCAAACTTAGTGATCCAAACTCTCCAAAATGACTAGGATTTTGTATTCATATTCAGGAGGACATTAACAAAATGGAATATGAATAGACAAGAATTATCAAGAGATGTGAAATTATCATACAAATCCTAACTCTGTAGCTACTCCCTGTTTGGTCTTTGACTAATTGTTTTACCTGTATGGACCTCAGTTTCTTGATCTGTAAACTGAGGTTGATTTATAGGATTTCTCAGGTTGCCTCTGGCTTGAGTTCTATAATCTTATCATGCTAAATTTCAATGGAAAGAACTGGAGATATTTGAGTCACAAAAAGAGCTAGCTAACTCCCTCAAGTATTTGAATGTCCAAAAGGGGTTTTATTTGTTGTTCTTGGCCCCAGGGATCAGAGCTAGACACAATGGATTTAAGTGAATGGAAGGCAGGGGTAGAATTCAGCTTCCTATAAGGAAAATAATTAGTAAATTAGTCCACAAGTTGAAAGGGCTCCAAGAGGAGATGGGAAATATACCATCTCTAGAAAGGATCAAGTGGCAGCTGAATGATTAATGTATTTATTCAAGCAGATTGTTGGGAGTGGGAGTAGGTTGTGGGAGAAAGGGCTACACTATATGATTTTCAAGGTCCTTTCCAACTCTGACATTCTATAAATTTTATCAGTTTTTTCCTTTGTTTTGTTTTTCCAGTTGACTTTAGAACCTAGCCATCATGAATATCATTATTTTTATTGGAAAAGCCAATGTGAGTTCCCAACAATTGCCTTAAAGAGAAATTTAATACACAGGCTGTTTGTAGTTGAGGACTGCCTTTATTTAATTCATCTTCCTTTCTGAGTTCTTCCTTATTCCTAGTCAACAGGCTGGTAATAGGAGAAAAATGTTGGAGAAGCTAACCCCAAATGGAGAGAGAAAGTGAACCTCTGAATTGGATGTACATCAGCACTTCCCAAAACAGAACAAAATAGCTGGTGTTCAAAAAGCTTGTGTTTCAATAGTGCTTTAAGATCTGCAAAACGTTTTGTATGTATTATCTCATCTGATTTTCACAACAATCTTGTGGGATAGATGCTATTATTATTATTCCCATTTTACAGATGAGAAAACTAAGGCAAACAGAGGTTGTACCTAATCTAGGATCACACAGGTAAAGGGAAGATTTGAATTCTCATCTTCCTAACTTGAAATCCAGTACTCTAACCACTGCACCATTTTTCCTTCCAAAACAGAAACTTCTTGAGGGCTTAGATGAAGTTTTTGTTGCTTTTTACATTGGTATTGTAGTTAGTATTGTACCTCAAATTCTCAGCCATTCCAAATATACTTCTTGTTCAGTATAGATAGTGATGGAAAAGGAATTGATGGCAGTGTTCTTTTTTCTTTGACGTCCTTCCAAGAAGTGGAACCAGGATGCTTGGATTGGAAAGGTCTATTGCTGGCCCTAAGGAATTTTGAAAAAGAATGAAAATGGATGTGACAAAGATCTATGCATTAATTGCTTCAGGATCATTATAATCAATATCCATTGCCTAAAGCCAAGAGTGTCCTTTATCAAGCCAGACTTCTGATGTGTTTGTGCTCAGTCACTATGCTCCATGATCTAAAGCAGTAAGACACTAATTTTCACCCTGTGGTGTTCAATCCTATCTTTGGATGGCAACAATAAAATAATACATTTACCACTCCAAAAACACTTTTGTAGTTACTAAGAGAGGGAAGAAGGAAGGAAGGAAGAATGGAGTGGAAGGAGGGAGAGAGGAAGAAAGGAAGGAATGAGGGAGAGAGGAAGAAAGGAAGGAAGGGAGGGAGGGAAGAAGGAAGGAAGAAAGATAGGGAGGAAGGAAAAAAGAGAGGGAAGGAATAGAGGGAAGGAGGGAGGGAGAGAAGAAACAGTATACCATTCTGAAATAATTTATTACATTAGGAGGTATAATAATAAATTACTTTTGGAAAGAATAACATTTGTTATTTTCATGGCTCATAATGGTTAACAGGATGATATTAGATAAAAAGAGAAATTGAAATAAATGTCAACAAGAAATATGCTGTCACATCACTGAACTAGAAGTGACATATATTGGTGCCCAAAGGTTTTGGTAGAAGAGCAGAAAAGAAAAAAGAGGGTTGAAAACAGGGTGAGACATTCTGAAACAAGACTTAGTGAAGAAGGAATGTCTTTCTAGTGAAGATTGATGTCCCTCCTTATTTATTGCTTGGTTTTGGCCTAAAGATTAAAACATCCAAGGGACTGATCAGTTAAAGCATCAGTAAGGCACAGTGGAAAGAGCACCAGACTTGAAAGCAGAAGATCTGAGTGTGAATCCTGATGCTGATTATGTGACTTTTGTCAGCTCACTTAACATCTAAGGGCTTCCATGTTCCTATCAGGAAAATGAGAACTTTGACCAGGGGGACGGGTTTTCAGAGACCCTTTCTGATTCCCCCTAATCCTACTGGAAGGTTTCTCCTGCTTGGGGCAGACTTCCCCCAGCAGAATAGGCCAGTGAGAACAACGTGTTCCACTGCCCAGGAGTGGAGCTGAAGCAGGCTCTATGGGGTTCTTAGCACTTGATCAGACATCAAATCTGCCAGGTCATCCAGTGCATCCCTGGCCATGTCCAGCCATTGGGACTTTTGATCTGCCACTGGCCTTTCGTGACTCTGGAAGAGAGAATGGGATTGATGACTTTCTTCAGCTCTGCCTTACTTAAATCCAATTCACGTCCAAGGGAAGACATTACCCCATGATGTCATCAGCCCTCTCCAAAAACAAGGGACAAACTACAACACTAGAAGATTCATCCATGTGTTTTGGTTAAATACTCCTCCTGGGTTACTGCCTTAACACTGTCCACAAATTGGAAAAAATCAGTTTATATCCTAATCCTAAATAAGAAAATGCCAATAAGTGTTCAAATTACTGAGAAATTGCACAAATTTCACACGCCAGCCAAGTTATGTTTATGATTCTGCAAGCTAAACTTCAGAAATATGTAAACTAAGAATTACAGAAGAACAGGCTGGTTTTTAAATAAGCAGAGGAACTCGAGACCAAAATGACAACATTCACTGGATTATGGAGAAAGCAAGGGAGTTCCAAAAAAAAATCGACTTCTGCTTCATTGACTACACTAAAACCTTTGACTGTGTGAATCATAACAAAATGTGGCAAGTCCTCAAAGAAATGGGGATACCAGATGATCTTGCTTGTCTCCTGAGCAACCTGTATGTGGGCCAAGAAGCAAGTGTTAGAACCAAATGTGGAACAATGAATTGGTTTAAGATTGGAAAAGGAATATGACAAGATTGTATGTTGTCACTTTATTTATTTAACTGATACACAGAATACAGCATGTAAAATCCCAGGCTGCGTGAATCAAAAGCCAGAATTTAGGTTGCCAGGAAAAAATTAACAGTTTCAGACATAATGATGATATCATTCTGGTAGCAAAAAGGAAAGAAAAATTAAGAAGCCTCTTGATGAGGGAAAAAGAGCAAAGTATAAAAGTTGGCTTGAAGTTTAATGTTTAAAAAAAAATGATTATCACAACTAGTTCTGGCACTTTCTGGCAAATACAGGGAGAAGAAGTGGAAATAGTGTCAGATTTCATATTCAGGGGCTTAAAGATCACTGCAGATAGTCAATTCCATGGAATTAAAAGACATTTGCTCCTTTGAAGGAAAACTATGACAAATTGAACAGCATACTAAAAAAGCAGAAATATCACCTTGTCATCAAAGATCGAAATAGTCAAAGCTATGGTTTTTCCAGTAGCAGTGTATGGCTGAGAGTTTTGGATTATAAGCAAAGCTGAGTATGATAAAAATCGACACTTTCTAATTGTAGTGTTGGAGAAGACTTGTGAGAATCCTTTGGACAGCTAATATTGACTAGCAGTCAATACTAAATTGACTAATACTAAATACTAAATAAAGTTACTAAGTTTTACTTAATACTAAAAAATTACTACTAAAATATTACTATTACTAAATTAATAGTAAAAATACTAAATACAAAAAAGTACTAAAATACTAATACTAAAAAAATTAATTCAAACTATTCATTGGAAGGTCAAATAATGAAGATGAAGCTTAAATACTTTCACCACATAATGAGAAGACAAAACTCATTGGAAAAGACACTGCTGTTGGAAAAAAATTAAAGTCAAAAGGAAAAGGGGACAGCAGAAGATGGGATAGATAGTGTCATGGAAGCAATGAACATAAGCTAGGACAAACCACCAGATATAATGGAGGATACAAGGACCTGATATACTTTGGTCAGTGGGATCAGGAAGAGTTGAATGTGACTGAATGACTGAATAACAAAAAAACTGGTTAAATGTGAGCAGGCTTTGATGTCCAAAAAAACTTCTAGATAAGTAAAAAATTTTAGATTCATGTTTATACTTCACAGCCTGGTGCAAACTGACCTTGCCAAACTTTATGCACATTATTCTCCTTCATACATTCTATGTTTCAGCCAAAGTACTATTTTGGTTTTCCTAGGACCCAGGATTCCTTGGCTTTTTCAAAAGCATTCCTTCCTCACCTCAGATTCATAGAATCTTTAAAAGGTTGTGTGATTCTTCCAGATTCAACTCAAGCATTAATTTACATTTGAAGTCTTTACTAATCCCCCCCACTCCCATTACCACTTGTTTCCTCTTTAAATTATCTTTTACTTACTTCTCTGTATAAAAGTTTTAATCCCCTAATAGAACATAATCCCCATGAGGGCAGGATTTTTCAGTTTGTCTTTGTATTCCCAGTATTTAACTCAGTGTCTTGCATGTAGTAAACTCTTAATAAATAATTGTTAAATGGATAGTTTAAAAAAAAAA
>JAJPUD010035459.1:0-10307 GCA_023553655.1 Myrmecobius fasciatus | reverse complement strand
GACTTCATGGTGTGGGAAAAGCTAGGTAAAGAAGGACTTTAAAAGGAATCAGGATTTTTTAAGGCTGTAATCATATGATAGTTATTATTACCCCCATTTTAAGTATGAGAAGACTAAGGATCAGAGAAGCAATTTGTTCAAAATCTTAGCTACTTTACTTAGAGGCAAGATTTACACCTATCTTTTTTGAATCTAAATTTTTCTACTGAAACATACCTTCTTTCTAAACAAAATGTTATAATAAACATGATATAGATTAGATTTATACAGTGTTTAACATTATTCAATGTGAAAGAAATTTTTAAAAATAAGACTAATAGAGTCCTATGATTCAGCTAAAGAAGACAACACATTTTTATCTGTGTTCAAATTGAATAGTCTTAATAGACTGAGATGAGCAGACAGCAAATGTATTTGTTTCTTCTTCCCGTGGTTGATCTTTTAACATATACTTTCCAACACACTGGAACACATATTGATTTTTCCTTTCCCAGTTAAGTAAACAGTTACTAGTTATATTGGAAAACCTGACTTTCTGGGGAATCTTATTTATTACAATATATTTCCAATGTACAGGCACGTTGTCCAGCATCATTTCTCAGAATTACTATACTTATTTGAAAACTTTACTTCTTTGTATATTTCCCAATTTTGAGATAGGAATGATTTTTTTCCTGCCCAAGTCAGTTCTATTTTTGACACATCTCTCTCTCTCTCTCTCTCTCTCTCTATCTCTCTCTCTCTCTCTCTGTGTGTGTGTGTGTGTGTGTGTGTCTGTTTGTTTGGGAGGGGTCAGGCTGGTAGCAGTGAGACTCACTAAAGGTCTGGTGAGAAAAGGGAAAAGAACATTATTAGATAATGTACTCTGGAAAGAGTGCAGGACTTGTATCTAAGTCCAACCTGTGCCATATGCAGTATACTTATCCTTGAAATAAGGAGATAGATATGTTTTCCCTAGTTCTAAATCTATGATCTATGCATTTTTGCTGGTTCTGCTCCAAGCCTGTATTTCTCTCTCTCCTCACTTTTGCTTCATGACTGATTTTTTTTACAAATCTCAGATAAAACTCCACCCTAAATAAGAGTCATTTCATGATCTCCTTTACTGCTAATACTTTCCCTCTGTGAGTGTCTTTGATTTTTGTTCTTGTTTGCACATAGTTGCTTGCATGCTGTCTCTCCCATTAGACTGTGAATGCTTTAAGAACAGGTACTATTTTTTTTGCTGTTACTTTTCCCTTTTTCTTTTCCTCAATTCTTATTTAACACATTTCCATGGTAGAATCTTGATAAATACTTATTGATTTAATTATGATCCAATTCAATTTCCTATAAAGAAATGGAAAAATACTTAAGGAAATATTTGCTCCTATAATGATATAGCCTCCAAAGTCTCCACTAAAGGGATATTATTCTTCTACCTTCAATGGCTGCTGTGGTCCTGAGGTTCATATTGTCAATGGCAATCACTAGCAATTTATCCAGGATCAGATGAGAAAAAAAATATATTTAAAGTGTTTTGTAATCAAAACCAGTTATGTAAATATCAGGTATTATAATGTGCCCTAAAATTCTTTTTCAATATGAAATTCATTTTAAAGTAAGGTCTTTTCATTCATATCTACTCAGCAAGATCCATCTGGGTGTTTGTGCCCCCAAATCCTATGTGCTTGCTTCATAGAGCTCCTTAACGACCTTGTATTCATGCAGCATTATCACTCATCAGCACAAACATTCCAGTTTAAGCTGTTCTGGCAGCTATAGGGGATACACTATTAGTCTCCAATGAATGACTCTTGTCAATTATATTAAGCATGTACATTTCCATTTTCCAGAAAAAAAGAAAAACAAATAAGAGTCTTGTGTAGCCATTGTAGCAGCTGAAGTTTCCACTAATTTTCTCTTATTTCAGCTGACTTTATAAAATGCTGAAGTTACAAAACTTGGGATCTTGTACAGCATCTTTGAGAGAAGCCCTAGGGAAAGCCTCTTGCTGAGTATCACCTGAGTTGAAGCCAGATGACTACTATGAAATTCTGTCTGTGTAGTTCAGAGAAGTCAATGATTCTACTTTTTTAATGTTTTGGGGAGAGATTATCATTATAGTTTTGAGCATTGAGCCAGACCCTTGAAATATTTCTTTTCTTTTCTTTCATTTTTACAAGCGAGGAGGCCTAATACAAAAGGCAGAATGATTAAAAAGCTAGAGATCTTACTTCAGTATTTGAAAAAAATGTGTTAACATCCCACTTCTGATCCCATACAACTCATCTAACATGTTATAAGCAGGTCTCTAAGACAATAAATTAAAGAGAACTTGCTGAGCTCAGTTACCAAAGAAAGTTATCTCACCTAAGCCTTATTAAAAGCTACATAATGATAGGACCAGAATATGCAAGTAAACACCTAATTATATTATTCTCCTACTAAATAAACTCTAATAGCTCCCTATTACTTCCAGGATCAAAAATTTTAAAAAAAAATCTGCTTGGCTTTTAAAATGCTTTACAATTTTTGTCCTTTTTGCCTTTTCCAGAATTCTAAAACTTTATTTTTTTCTTTAACATAATCTGTGATCTAGCATTATTGGTCTTTTTGGTTTTCTTCATGTTGGACATTACTTCTATCATTTTCATACATTTTCAGTGACTGGGTCCTATTCCCAGAATTCTCACTCTGCTCAATCAGATTCTTGACTTCCTTAGTTGACTTCAAAGCTCAGCTCAAATCCTAAACTCAGTAAGTGACTTTTTTCCTAATCCCTTTGATGCTAGTGACTTCCTTCTGACAATGTCTCCAATTTAATCTAGGTAGGTTATCCACCAAATTTAGCACCAATGTATGGGACATCTTGTATATTTTTTGCATGTGCTTAGTTAATTTTCATAGTACTATTTCAATTTGAATAGTTTCCTGAGGATAATGACTACTTTTGCCTTTCCTTGAGTGTGCAGCTCTTAGCACAATGCCTAAAAGATAATAAGTATTTAATAAATGTTTATTGACATGACCTATTGGTGTATCCAGGACTGGAAAAAAGACATTAGATTTTATCAAGACCCAAATAGTGTTATGGTTAGAATATTAGATTTGAAGTTAGACATAGTTTTAAATCATGATTTTATGCTTTCTTTGTGACCTTAGACAAATCACTTAACCTTGGGCATTAAGAATGACTTTATCTTCAAAATAAGGTAGTTGGATTATGTATTCTCTAAGGTATACATCTTAAACTGCTAGCTTAAAGAGGCATCTGTGACTGATAACTTCAGAGAATTTATCATGAGAATGAGAAGCCACAGAATTTCAAATTTGAAAAAGATCTCAGTAATTATATAATCAAGCAGATATCTGAAAAATTTAATCTTTCAGCAATATATGTATCAAGTAATAAACACTGTTCTAAGTACGTTACCAACATTATCTCATTTGATTGTCACAACATCAGTTGGATGTAAGTGCTACTATTTTTCCTCTTTTACATAGTTGAGGAAACTGAGGCTGACAGAAATGAACTACTGTATGCCCAACATCACACAGCTAGTGTCTGAAACCAGATTTCAATTTAAGTCTTCCTGGACATAGGTATGAGATATTATTTGTATCCCTGCTGCTATATCTGACACAGAGTTGTTACCTATCAATTTCTTTTCACCTCCTTATTTTCCAGTATTCTAGCAGTTCCTATTGGGTCTGTCATATGCAAATTATGCAATCATTTCATAAATATGTAAACAAAGTTTTGACTACACATTACTTTATATATATGTGTATTGCACATTTTAGCATAGAGCACAACATAACTTCATTAGAGATCTCTTTAAAAGTTGACATCAAACTGTCAATAATTACTCTTTGAATTTGGTTATTCAACCAACTCCAAATGCACCTAACTGCATCAGTCAGCACTTCTACATCTTATTTACAAAAATGGAATGAAAAATATTATGAAATTATTTCCTAAAATCTAGCTAAACTCTTTTAATATTTTATTGTTCTGCCAGCCAAGTACCTCTGTCAAAAAAAGGCAATTGCAACAGTCTGACATGACTTGTTCTTTACTTTGGTGATTACTGCTTCCTTTCTCTCAGTGTTCTAGATTAACTATCTTTTAAATTGTGCATTCTATATTTTTGTCAAGAAGGAAATTTAAAGTCTTTGGCTTGAAATTTTACACATTCAAATATTTTCCCTACTTTAAAAAAATTGAGCTTTTATTCTTTTTTCCAATCTTGACTTCTCTCTCATCTACAATTATTCCAAAGGACACTGAGAGTTCAAGAAACGCAGGACTTTTTTTTTCAATACTTACATCTGATGAATTGTACTCATCACGATTAACTATATAAACTCTTTCTTTTCCCCTTATCATAGTGGTTTTCAACTTCCTATTAGGAATTTTTGTTCTGACCTTTCTTTCTAGCACAAAGTCTACAGTACTTAGAGCCAGAATGTTGCCAAAGATCATTTTGGTTAACTAATTTTATGATGAAGAAAATAAGGCCCAGAATGATTTAGGGACTTGTTCAATGTCAAACAAAGGATAACAAAATTGAGATTATTCAGATAAAAATATTTATCATATCATATCAAAATACATATCATTTCTCTAACATTTAATTTTTAAATTTTCCAATATTAAACATTTAAATTTGGATTTAGTTCATGCATTGATCTAATAGGAGATAGGGTTTACTATACATGCCCTTCAGCCTTATTAATAGTGCTCAGTGCACTCATCCTTTGCAAGCATGTGAAAGAATACAACCGTCTAATTTAATTTTCTTTGGCCTAAGTACTCTAGCTAATTAAGATGTTTTTATATCTACACTTTTAATTAAAACTTAGTTTGGAAATACTACATGTGCTACTGAGGTGTCTGAATACTTTTTTTTTACTTCTAAATTGACAAGAAAACCAGTGTAATCTATCTCCTATGTTGAAAGAATAAAGTTTATCATTAACCCTGATGTGGTCCTCTTTCCAAAGTCCTTCAGTGGCATATTTATAATTCATAAGAAGGTGGTAGATGGACAAAGGGTCACACATAAAGATCTGGAAGAGTCTTTGGAAATGATATAAATGAATTCCTTATTTTATGGATAGGATACTGAAACCTAAAAAAGTATCATGACTACACTAAAGAAAATATTAAGTGAGAAAGGTAAACTTTTAAGATTGTAGGTATTTTTCTTGGATTTTATAACAGGGAAGCTGGGTGGCACAGTGGATAGAGTACTGGGCCTGGAGTCAAGAAGACTCATCTTCTCCAGATGAAATTTAGCCTCAGGTACTTAATTATCTGTGTAACCTTGGGCAAGTCACTTAGCCCAGTTTACCTAAGTTTCCTAATATATAAAATGAGTTGGAGAATAAAATGGCAAACTATTCCAGTATCTTTGCAAAGAAAATCTCAAATGAGGTTGCAAAGCATTGTATATAACTGAAAAACAGCAATGCCAAAATTTGAAAATGGGTATATATCTAGCCCCTTGCTACTAGATTGTTATTTAAAACAGAAAAGAGAAAAATGAGCACTTTGCTTTACTACTATGATTCCAAGTAAAATAAGCCACTGAATCTTAAAAGAAAAACAAAACAAACAAACAAACCAAAAACAAAACAAAACAAAAAAAAACGGTCCTGAATAATGTACTAACAAATGAGCACTTCATTCAATTGTTCAGACAATTTACATGACTGTCATATGAAACCAATACATCTAAGAACCAGAAAGATCTGGTTTCAGGTTCTACCTCTGACACATAATTGTTGTGTGTCTAGATAGGTAATTTAAATTTTTAGTGTTCTAGATATCTCACTAAAACTATGCATTACAAAAGAATTTCAAACTTGAATAAAAGGGGGAATCCCCACCAGTGTAATGAGAAATCCAGTCCCCTAATCCAATTGTAGTTGTTACATGAAGAAAGACGTAGAGTTTTGTGAGTCCTTATAGAACATCATACATTTGGAGAATTTATGATAACTAGGTAATATATGTCCTATACTTTTATGATGGAACATAATATGAACTTCCTTAATTTTCACACTTGATTCAGATGCCAGAGCTTGGAAGTGATATGATTTTAGTTTATTGAAATAGTAAGAAGTCTTAAGGTGTCCCTTTTCCCATTTTTGGCAATATATGTACACATTTGAAAAGTTTACTATTGTTCTCTTGTGACTATTAGGTCTCCAATGCTCAGTTTTGAAACATTAAGCTTTATTTTAGGTTCTACAGTCCATGGTAGGAACAACAGTAACATTAAATTATTAAGGCTTCCACAAAAAGAAGACAAGTAATCATTTTAGCAACAGACAAACCTTAAAAACCAGGCAGATAATTCAAATAAAAAAAATGTCACTCCTCAGGTTAAAAAAGGTGAAATCTTCAGTGTTTCCTTAAAATAGATTTCTCATAATTATATAAATATGCTTACACATATTGGATTTAACGTATATTTTAACATGATTAACATATATTGGATTGTTTGCCATTTAGGGAAGGGGGTAGGAGGGAGGAGGGGAAAAATTGGAACAAAAGACTATGCAAGGGTCAAAGTTGAAAAATTGTCTGTGCATATATTTTGAAAATAAAAAGCTTTGAGGCAGCTAGGTGGTGCAGTGCATAGAGCATCAGCCCTGAAGTCAGGAAGACCTGAATTCAAATCTGGCCTCAGACAATTAACACGTCTTAGCTGTGTAACCTTGGCCAAATAACTTAACCCCAATTACCTCAGCAAAAAAGCAAAAAAAAAAAAAAAAAAAGAAAAAAGAAAAGAAAAGAAAAGAAAGGAAAAAGCTTTAATTAATAATAAAAAAGAAATCAATTTCTCTAAGTTCCTAAAAAAGCAAAGGGGTTTTTATTTACCTGCCTATGGTCATTTTAAATGAAAGAATTCTATGTGTTTTAGGGTTCTGAGGTTTTTATATAAATGCTTTATTTTATCTGGTTTCTACTATATTTTAATTAATCATTAAATATTTAATGAAGAGGTATTTCTCACTATAATTTTATTTTTTTGCATATTTTTATCATTTTATTTAAAGTTAAGAACCTAGCAAATTATTTTAAAGAAATTTTTAAAACCTCCAAAAAAAGTAAAAGAAAAAAGTAATTTCCCTAAGTGAGTCTAAAATAAGATTCAAAAATACATGTGATAAGCAAAAATTTAAGAACATACCTATTATAAAAAAGTAATCTAGTATATTTTAAACATGGTAGAAATATGTTAAATCTAATATATGAATCATATTTATACAATTATCTTGCTGCAAAAGAAAAAGGAAATCAGACCAGAAAAAAATATGAGACACTAAAATGCAAGCACACAATAATAAAAGCAGTGAAAATGCTATGTTGTGAACCACACTCAGTTCCCACAGTCTTCTTTATGGGTATAAATGGCTCTCTTCATCACAAGATCATTGAAACTAGTTTGAATCTTCTCATTGTTGAAGAAAGTCACATCCATCGGAATTGATCATACTATAATAACGATCTCCTGGTTCTGCTCATTTCACTTAGCATCAGTTCATGTAAGTCTCTCCAGGCCTTCCAGAATTCAGCCTGCTTATTGTTTCTTTTTTTTTTTTAATTAAAGCTTTTTATTTGTATAACATATGTATGGGTAGTTCCCCAACATTGATCTTTACAAAGCTTTCCATTACAAATTTTACCCCCAGTCCCTTCCCCTCCCCTAGATGGCAGGAAGTCCACTACATGCTAATAATGTTGAAATGCTTGAGAAGTTATGCAAGAAAAATCCTATCTACAAGAAAAAAAAAAAAAAGAATCCGAGAAAGGCAACACAATGCAAGCAAATGTCAATAGAGATCAGGAAAATGTCACATTGTGGTCCATATTTCATTTCCCTCTCTCTGGGTATATGTGGTTTTCTTCAGTGAACAATTGGAACTGGTTTGAGACAATTCTTTGTTCCAGAGAGCCATGTCCATCAGAATTGATCATCATGTAATACTGTTGTTGCTGTGTATGATGATCTCCTGGTTCTGCTCGTTTCACAAAGCATCAGTTCATGCAAGTCTCTCCAGGCCTCTCTGAAATCGTCCTGCTGGTCGTTTCTTACAGAGCAATAATATTCCATAACATTCATATACCATAATTTATTCAGCCACTCTCCCTACATCCCTTCAGTTTCCAGTTTCTAGCCACCACAAAAAGGGCCGCCACAAACATTCTTGCACATGTGCAGCCCTTTCCCTCCTCTAAGATCTCTTTGGGATATAGGCCCAGTAGAAACACTGCTGGGTCAAAGGGTATGCACAGTTTGACAACTTTTTGGGCATAGTTCCAAATTGCTTTCCAGAATGGTTGGATCCGTTCACAGTTCCACCAACAATGTATTAGTGTCCCAGTTTTCCCACAGCCCCTCCAACATTCATCGTTATCTTTTCCTGTCATTTTAGCCAATCTGACAGGTGTGTAGTGGTATCTCAGAGTTGTCTTAATTTGCATTTCTCTGATCAATAGTGATTTGGAGCAACTTTTCATATGACTAGAGATGGTTTTAATTTCATCATCTGAAAATTGTCTTTTCATATCCCTTGACCACTTATCTATTGAAGAGTGGCTTGAAGTCTTATATATACGAGACAATTCTCTATAAATTTTAGAAATGATTCCTTTATCAGAACCATTAAATGTAAAGATGATTTCCCAATTTGATGCTTCCCTCCTAATCTTGTCTGCATTTGTTTTGTTTGTACAGAAACTTTTTAACTTAAGATAATCAAAATTATCCATCTGGTGTTCAATTAGGAGTTCTAGGTCTTCTTTGGACATAAATTTATTCCATCTCCACAGGTCTGAGAGATAAACTATATTACGTTCCTCTAACTTGCTTACAAAGTCCCTCTTTATATCTAGATCATGAACACATTTAGATCTTATCTTGGTATGTGGTGTTAGGTATGGGTCAAGCCCTAATTTCTTCCACACTAATTTCCAATTTTCCCAGCAGTTTTTGCCAAATAGTGAGTATTTATGCCAAAAGCTGTGGTCTTTGGGTTTATCAAATACTAGATTGTTAAGGTTATTGCCTAGATTGTCCTGATATCCTATCCTGTGCCACTGATCGACTACTCTATTTCTTAGCCAGTACCAAACGGTTTTGATGACCACTGCTTTATAATATAGTTTTAGATCTGGTACAGCAAGGCCACCTTCATCTGCCTTTTTTTTTTCATTAATCCCCTTGAAATCCTTGACCTTTTGTTCTTCCAAATGAACTTTGCTACTATTTTTTCTAGATCTGTAAAATAATTTCTTGGGAGTTTGATTGGTATGGCACTAAATAAGTAGATTAGGTCTGATTTTATTTGTGTGGAAAGTGTTTTGTAATTTAGTTCGTATAGTTTCTGACTTTTCCTTGGCAGATAGATTCCCAAATATTTAATCCTATCATTTGCTATTTGGAATGGAATTTCTTTTTGTATCTCCTGCTGCTGAACTTTGTTGGTAATATATAAGAATGCTGATGATTTATGTGGATTAATTTTGAATCCTGCAACTTTGCTAAAGTTGTGAATTGTTTCCAGTAGTTTTTTAGTTGAGTCTCTAGGGTTCTCTAAGTATACCATCATGTCATCTGCAAAGAGTGATAATTTGGTTTCTTCATTACCTACTCTAATTCCTTTTATCTCCTTTTCTTCTCTTATTGCTAAAGCTAACATTTCTAATACAATATTACATAGTAATGGTGACAGTGGGCAGCCTTTTTTCACTGCTGATCTTATGGGTAATGGTTTTAGTTTGGCTCCATTACATATGATGCTTGTTGATGGTTTTAAATAGATGCTACTGATCATTTTAAGGAAAAGCCCATTTATTCCTATACTCTCTAGTGTTTTTAATAGGAAAGGGTGTTGGATTTTGTCAAAAGCTTCTTCTGCATCTATTGAGATAATCATATGGTTTTTGTTAATTTGGTTATTAATATAATTAATTATGCTGACAGTTTTCCTAATATTGAACCAGCCCTGCATCCCTGGTATAAATCCTACTTGGTCATAGTGTACTATCCTGGGGATGACTTTCTGTAATCTCATTGCTAATATCTTATTTAAAATTTTTGCATCAATATTCATTAGGGAAATTGGTCCATAGTTTTCTTTCTCAGTTTTTACCCTACTTGGTTTAGCTATCAGCACCATATCGGTCTCATAGAAGGATTCTGACAGTATACCTTCTGTCCCTAATTTCTCAAATAATTTGTGTAGTATTGGAATCAATTGTTCTTTGAATGTTTGGTAGAATTCACATGTAAATCCATCTGGCCCTC
>JAJPUD010035458.1:0-10307 GCA_023553655.1 Myrmecobius fasciatus | reverse complement strand
ACTGATGCATTGTTGGTGGAGCTGTGAACGGATACAGCCATTCTGGAAAGCAATTTGGAGCTATGCTCAAAAAGTTATCAAACTGTGCATACCCTTTGACCCAGCAGCATTTCTATTGGGCCTATATCCCAAAGAAATCATAAAGGAAGGAAAGGGCCCCACATGTGCAAGAATGTTTGTGGCAGCCCTTTCTGTAGTGGCTAGAAACTGGAAACTGAATGGATGCCCTTCAATTGGAGAATGGCTGAATAAATTATGGTATATGAATATTATGGAATATTATTGTTCTGTAAGAAATGACCAGCAGGACGATTTCAGAGAGGCCTGGAGAGACTTGCATGAACTAATGCTGAGTGAAATGAGCAGAACCAGGAGATCATTATACATGGCAACAACAATACTATATAACGATCAATTCTGATGGACATGGCTCTCTTCAACAATGAAATGTTTCAAACCACTTCCAATTGTTCACTGAAGAAAGCCATATATACCCAGAGAGAGGGATGTGAAATGTGGACCACAACATAACATTCTCATACTCTTGACTGATGTTTGCTTACATTGTGTTTCCTTTATCTGATATGTCTTCTGTGTAGATACGATTTTTCTTGCACAACAATGATGAGTTTGGAAATATGTATACATATATTCGATTTGCCAAGTATTTTAACATAATTAACATGTAGTGGATATCCTGCCATCTAGGGGAGGGGTGGGGAGTTGGGGGAAAAATCAGTAACAGAAAGCTATGTAAGGGTTAATGTTGAAGAATTACCCATACATATGTTTTGCAAATAAAATAAAATTTAAATATGTATATATATATATATATACACACACACATACATATATGTATATATATACATATATACATATGTATATATATATATATATATATATATATATATATAAAAGAAAAATATGTTCTCAAAAAAACCTGGAAATACCGACATAAACTAATACAAAGTGAAATGAATAGAACCATAAAAACATAGTACCAGGAATATTTTTGTTTGTTTTTTAAAAAATATTTAAAAGGGGAGATTAATAAAATTGAAAGTAAGAAAATTGATGAATTAATAAACAAAACTAGGAGTTGGTTTTATTAAAAGTTCAACAAAAGAGATAAACATTTAATTAATCTGATTAGAAAAAATAAAAAAGAAAATCAAATTGTTATTAGCAAAAGTGAAAAGGTCAACTTTCCAACAATGAAGAAGAAATCAAAGCTATAATTAGGAGTTACTCTGCCAAATTATATGCCAATAAATTTGATAATGGGGAATACTTATAAAAATATAAATTGCCAAGACTAACAGAGAGAAAATAAACTACTTAAATAGTTCCATTTTAGAAAAAAAAGAAATTTAACAAACTGTTAAATCAACTCCTTAAGAAAACATCTCCAGGGCCAACTAAATTTACATATGAATTCTATCAAACATTTAAAGAGCAATTCATTCTATTTTATGTATACTATTTGAAAAAATAGGGAAAGAAGGAGTCCTACAAAAATGCTTTCATGACTTAGATACCTAAACCAAGTAGGGTCAAAACAGAGGAAAAAAAACAAACAAACTATAGACCAACTTCCCAAATGAATATTGATAGAAAAACCTTTTTTTTTAAATTAAAGCTTTTTATTTTTCAAAACATATGGATAGAAAAATCTGCAACATTAGCCCATTCAAAAACTTGTGTTCCAGTTTCCCATCCCCCTTCTCCCACCCCTCTCTCATCGATGGTAAGTAGTCCAAAAATATGATAAACATGGTAGAAATATATGTTAAATCCAATATATGCAGACATATTTATACAATTATCTTGTAGTACAACTAAGCTACAAAACACTTTTCACACAAAAAATAAAGGATGATCTAAACAATTGGAAAAATATTAAGTGCTCTTGGATAGGTCAAGCGAATATAATAAAGATGAAAATACTACCTAAACTAACTTTTTTTTTTCCATTTAGTGCTATACCAATCAAACTCCCAAGAAAAAATAACAACAAAATTCATCTGGAACTACAAAAGGTCAAGAATTTCAAGGGAGTTCATGAAAAAAAAGCAAATGAAGGTGGCTTAGCTGTACCAGATCAAAAACTATATTATAAAGTAGCAGTCATTAAAACCATTTGGTACTGCCTAAGAAATAGAGTAGTTGATCAGTGGAATAAGTTAGGTTCACAGCACAAAATAATAAATAACTATAGCAATTTTGTTTTCGACAAATCCAAAGATCTTAGCTTTTAGAATAAGGAGTCACTATTTGACAAAAACTTCTGGAAAAATCGGAAACTAGTATGGCAGAAACTTGGCATTGATTCACACCTAACTATGTGTGTGATTTATGCCATGATAAGGTCAAAATGGATTCTTGATCTACAGATAAAGAATGATATAAACAAATTGGAAGAACATAGGATAGCTTACCTCCCAGTTCTGTGGAGGAGGAAGGAATCTGCGACCAAAGAAGAACTAGAGATCATTATTGATCACAAAATAGATAATTTTGATTATATTAAGTTAAATTTTTTGTACAAAAAATGTAGGTCTATGCCAAATTTCTAACATATTATTTTCCAGTTTTCCCAGCAATTTTTTGTCAAATAATGCACTTTTATTCCAGAAGCTGGAGTTTTGGGGGAGGGGGGGGTTATCAAACACTAGATTACTATAGGACTTGATTATTGTTTCCTAGTTATCTAATCTTTTCCATTGATCTACCACTGAATTTCTTAGCAAGTACCAAATGGTTTTGATGACTGCTGCTTTTAATATAGTTTTAGATTTTGCATTGCTAAGCCATCATCCTTTGTATTTTTTCCATTGATATTTTTGACTTTTTATCCTTTCATGTGAATTTTGTTATTATTTTTTCTAATTCTCTAAAATAATGTTTTGGAAAAACATTATTTTAATTAGTATGGCACTGAATAAGTAGACCAATTTAGGCAGAATTATCATTTTTATTATTTTAGCTCATCCTAGCCATGAACAATTGAAATTTTTCCAACTGTTTAAATCTGACTTATTTGTGTGAGAAGTATTTTGTAATTATATTCATATAGTTCTTGGATTTGTCTTGGCAGGTAGCACCCCAAGTATTTTATTTTGTTTACTGTAATTTTAAATGGAATTTCTTTTGCTCACTTGCTGATAGTCTGTGTCAGTAATATATAGAAATACTGATGATTTGTGTGGGTTTGTTTTATATCCAGAAATTTTGCCAAAGCTGTGAATTATTTCCAGTAGACTTTTGGATGATTTTCTGGGATTCTCTAAATACATCAGTGTATCATCTGCAAAGAGTAGTAGTTTTATTTTGTCATTATCTATTCTAATTGATTTAATTTATTTTTTCTTTTTTTATTGCTTAAGTCAGCATTTCTAGTACAATGTTGAATAATAGTGGTGATAATAGCAATCCTTGATCTTATTGGGAATGCATCTACTTCTCTCCTTTAAAAAATAATGCTTGCTGTTGGTTTCAGACAAATACTGTTTATTATGTAAAAAAGGCTCCCTTTATCCCTGTGCTGTCTAGTGGTTTTAAGAGGAATGGGTTCTGTATTTTGACAGACAATCTTTGGCATCTATTGAGATTATCATCTGATTTGTGTTGGTTTTGGTATTGTTATGGTAGGTCATGATAATTGTTTTCCTGATATTGAATCACTCCTGCTTTCCTAGTATAAATTCCATTTGGCCACAGAGAATTATCTGCTGATAAATTGCTGTAATCTCTTTGCTAATTTATTATTTAAAATTTTTGCATCAATATTCATTAAAGAGATTGGTCTGTAATTTTCTTGCTCTGTTTTGCCTCTTCTTGGTTTAGGTATTGATACTTTAATTGTGTCATAGAAAGAATTTGGCAGTACTTCTTTACCTTTTTTCCAAATAGTTTATGTAGTATTAGAATTAATTGTTCTTAAAATTTTTGGCAGAATTCACTTATGAATCCATCTAGCCCTGGAATTTTTTAGGGAATTCATTAAAGACTTGTTCTATTTCTTTTTCTAAAATGGAGCTATTTAAGTATATTTTATGTCCTCTTCTGTTAATCTGGGCAATTTACATTTTTGCAAATATTTATCTATTTTGGTTAGATTGTCAGACTTGCTGTCATAAAGTTGGGAAAAATGGCTCCTAATTATTGCTTTAATTCTTTTTCATTGGTGGTAATTTCAATCTTTTCATTTTTGATGCTGGTGACTTGTTTTATTTTTCCTTTCTTTTTTCTGGTAGACTCACCAAGGTTTATCAATTTTATTGTTTTTTTTTTACCATAAAACAAATTCTTTATTTATTAATTCAATAGTTTTCTGAGTTTCGGTTTTACTAATCTCTCCTTTGAGTTTCAGAATTTCTAATTCGGTTTTAATTGGAGAGGTGTTAATTTATTATTTTTCTAGGTTTTTTTTTTAGTTGCAAGCCTTATTCATTGTTCTCCTCTTTCTCTATTTTATTATGCAGTTATTTAGAGACAAAAAATTTCTACTAAGAACTGCTTTGGCTGCATCCCATGTGTTTTGGTATGTTGTCTCATTATTGCCATTTCCATGAATGAAATTATGGATTGTTTCTGTGATTTTTTGTTTGATACACACATTCTTTACAATTAGATCATTTAATTTCCAATTGGTTTTTAGTCTATCATTTCCTGGCATTGTGAGCTGCAAAGCAACCATTTACTATATCTGCTTTTCTGCATTTTATTGTGAGGTTCGTGTGCCTAATATATACTCAATTTTTGTGTAGTTGTCATGTGCTGCTGAGAAAAATGTCTATTTCTGTATTTCCGTCCCTATTCAGTTTTCTCCAGAGGCCTATCATAGCTAGGTGTTCTAGCCTTTTATTAACCTCCCTTGCTTCTTTCTTGTTTACTTTGTAAGTAGTTTTGTCTTATTCTGAAAGGGGAAGGTTGATGTCCCCTACTAGATTAGTTTTGCTGTTTATTTTTTACTCTAACTAGCTTAAAATCTTCTCTAGGAATCTGCCTGCTTTACCACTTGGTGCATACATATTTAGTATAGTTACTACATCATTATTTATGGTACCCTTTATCAAGAAGTATTTTCCCTTCTTATCTTTTTTAATATGATTTATTTTTACTTTTGCTTCATCTGAGCTCAGAATTGCTACCCTGCTTTTTTTTTTACTTCAGCTGAAGTATAATAAATTCAGTTCCAGCCTTTTTCTGTACTCTGTGTGTGTCTCTTTGTGTCAAATATGTTTCTTGTAAACAATATATTGTAGGATTCTGGCTTTTAATCCAGTCTGCTATTTGTTTCCATATTATGGGATTGTTCATCCCATTCACATTCACATTTATGATTACCAGTTCTGCATTTGCCTCCATCCTATTTTCTCCCCTGTATATACTGTGCTTGTCTCTTTCCACCATGTCTTTGGTTGTGTGTGTGTGTATGTGTGTGTTTTTTACCCATCTCACCCACTGCCTTATCTCCTATCACCCCTTCCTCCCTTCTCTTACTTTTTCCCTTAGTGTTTTTGCCCTCCCTTCTATCCTGCCCCTCCCTTTTCTTTCCTTTCTCTTACTACTTCTTTATAGGATTAGATAAATTTCTATACCCAACTAAATGATTAAGTTATTCCCTTTCGGAACCAAAACTTATGAGATCAAACTTCCGACAATGGTCAGCACCGTCCCTTTTTTCCCTCTATTTTAATAAATCTTTTGCCCAGTTCATATGAATAATTTTCCAATTATACTTCACCTTTCTTCTTTTTATTTGATGTCATCACATGAGAATCCATTAACAATCCATGTGATACCTCCTCTGACTGTCCCAGTGACAGATCTGGTTTTCAAGAGTTATAGATAACATTTTCCCATCTAAAGACATAAAAAGTTTAATTTTTAAATAGCATTTATTTTTCCCTGTTTATGCTTCTATGCTTCTCTTAAGTGTTGTTATTGTGGATTAAATTTTCTGTTTAGTTCTGTTTTTTTCAATAGAAATGACTGAAAGCTTCTTACTTTGTTGAAGTTGCATCTCCTCCCCTGAAAGATGATGCTGAATTTCATTGGGTTCTTGGTTTTAACTCCAAGCCTTTGCTTTCCAGAATATGGTATTACACTTATCCTTTATTGTAGAAGTTGCCAGATACTGGGTAATCCTGACTGCTGCTCCTTGATTATTTGAATTGTTTTTGTCCGGCAGTTTGCAGTGGTTTTCCTTAAGATTATAATTTTGGAGTTTTGTAACAATGTTTCTTGGGTTTTTTCTTGTGGGATCTCTTTCCAAAGGGAATCAACAAATTCTTTCAATCATTATTTGCTTCTCTGTTTCTAGAATATTGGGTCAATTTTCCCTAATGATCTCTTGCAGAATGCTATACAGGCTGTTTTTTGATCATGGCTTTCAGGTAGGCCAATAATTTTTAATTTGTCTCTTCTGGATCTATTTTTCAGGTTGATTGTTTTTCCAATAAGGCTTTTTTTTTCATTCTTTTTAGCTTGTTTGATTCTTGCTTTCTCACAAAGTCATTAGCTTCCATTTGCCCTATTCTAGTTACTAATGTGTGATTTTTTAAAGTTAGCTTTTGTATATATTTTTCCATTTGGTTAATTCTCTTGCTTAAGGCATTGTTTTCTCCATACAATTTTTTTCCTTTTTTTCCAAGCTGTTGACTCTCTCATGCATAACTCTAATTTCTGCTCTCATTTTTCTTCTACCTCTCTTTTTTGCCTTCTAAATTGTACCAATGTCTTCCAAGAAGTCTCTTTGAACTTAAGATCAATTAATATCACTCTTTGAGATTTCTTCTGTGGACACTTTGCCCTCCTTTGAATTTGTGTATTAGTCTGCCTTGTGACATGGTAAGCAGAGTAGCTTACTATTGTCCAGGTTCTTTTTTGTTTCTTGCTCATTTTCTGTCATTTTCTTTTGCTATTTCCTCTTTGTTTACTTTTATGATTGATCTCTGCTCCTGATATACAGGGGGCAATATCCCAAGCTTCTTGTGCCACTTTTGAACCTGGTCTTTGAGCACAAGGGCCCCTTGTCTTTACATGGGTTTGCTTTCCCTGCTCTTTTCAGAACCACAGCCTGATTTTGCAGAGTTTGCCTTCTAATCTGGGAGTGGGAGCTGCTCCACTGATTTGCTCTTCTATTGATCCAGGCCTGAATGTCTTAGTTGTTGATTTGTTGTGTTTAAGTTTCTTACCAGCTGTCCCAGAATTGGACTGAATACTCTTTTAACTCCAGGGATATTGATCATTGTTGAAGTTTTTTTCAGTTTACCTTGAGCTGGATAGTGGTTTTATTCCATCAGACTCTGGTCAGAGACTAGCTTTCATATATGATTTTCAAGGGAAACCAGGAGAGCTTGAGTAGATACTTGACTTTACTCTACCTTCTTGACTCCATTCTACTTTTTGCATTTCAAAAGTGTATCTGCTCAATTAGGCAACTATTCTTGCAAGAATGTAAAATAAATATTTCCTGCATTCATCAGTAAGTCAAAAGAGTTCCTGGTAAGATGTTATGCATCTTTGCAATATTTAAAGTGCCATATAAATACCAGTATTATTATTATTAATAACAACCCAAATACCACTAAAATTCCCCCCCTATTAAATTCTAAGCTCCTTGAAGGTAGTAGCTATCTTTTATCATTTTGCATCCCAGCAGAATGTCTGAAATATAGTGGATCCTTAAAAATTGTATTTTGATTGATTAAATAAATAAAATGCTTCTCTCTAAAATCCTGTATGTACAAAATATCCATAGCTCTTTTTTGTTAGTAACAAGAAAATGAAAACCAAATGGATGACCTTTAATTAAGAAATGATTAAGCAAAATATAGTGAATGAATTTGATGGAACTGCAGCCTAAGAAATAATGAATATAAAGAATTCAGAAAGGTAAAATATTTCATAAGAACATATACAAACATAACTAAGTAGAACTTGGAAAACAAAATTCAAAAAGATATAATAATTGAAAGGGAAAGAAAAATGACAAAAAAGAAAATAAAACAATAGCATAAAAATGAATTAAATCCATAATATTAAATATAAAATATTTTATCTGCTTTCTATTTTCCAAAATCTTAGTAAACGCTACCTTTTTTGATATGAGCATTGATAACTGTGAATGGACCCAACCATTCTGGAGAGCAATTTGGAACTATGCTCAAAAAGTTATCAAACTGTGTGTAACCTTTGACCCAACAGTATTTCTATTGGGCTTATATCCCAAAGAGATCTTTTTTTTATTAAAAGCTTTCATTTACAAAACATATGAGTGATTATTCTACATTGACCTTTGCAAAAAACTTTTTTTTTTCCCAAGCTTTTTCCCTCCTTCCCCCCACACCCCACCCCTAGATGACAGGTAATCTAATACATGCTAAATAGGATAAATTATATGACAAATCCAATATATGTATACATATCTATACAGTTATCTTACTGAACAAGAAACATCAGATCTAGAAAGAGAAGAAAAAAACAACCTAAGAAGGAAAACAAAACGCATGGAAATATTCACAGAAAGCGTTAAAATGCTGTGTTGTGGTTCACACTCAGTTTCCACAGGCCTCTCTCTAGATGTATATGAATATCTTCATCACTGAACAATAGGAACTGGTTTGAATCACATCATTGTTGAAGAGAACCATATCCATCAGAATTGATCATCATATAGTCTTGTTGCTGTGTATAATGTTCTCCTGGTAATGCTGATTTCACTCAGCATCAGTTCATGCAAGTCTCTCCAGGCCTCTCTGAGATCGTCCTGCTGGTCGTTTCTTACCAAACAATAATATTCCATAATATTAATATACCATAATTTATTCAGCCACTCTCCAATTGATGGGCATCCTTTCAATTAATTCCCTTGAAATTCTTGACCTTTTTTTTTCCAGATGAATTTTATTGTTATTTTTTCTAGATCAGTCAAATAATTTCTTGGGAGTTTGATTGGTATAACACTAAATAAATAGATTAGTTTAGGTATTATTGCCATCTTTATTATATTTGCTCGACCTATCCAAGAGCACTTGATGTTTTTCCAATTGTTTAGATCTGACTATTTGTGTGGAGAGTGTTTTGTAGTTTTGCTCATATAGATCCTAACTTTCCCTTGGCAGATATATTCCCAAATATTTTATACTATCGAAAATTATGTTAAATGGAATTTCTCTTTGTATCTCTTGCTGTTGCATTTTGTTGGTGATGTATAAAAATGCTGATGATTTATGTGGATTTATTCTGTATCCTGCAACTTTGCTAAAGTTGTGGATTAATTCTAATAGTTTTTTAGTTGATTCTCTAGGGTTCTCTAAGTAGACCATCATATCATCTGCAAAGAGTGATAATTTGGTTTCCTCATGACCTACTCTAATTCTTTTAATCACTTTTTCTTGTCTTATTGCCAAGGCAAGCATTTCTAATACAATATTGAATAGTAATGGTCATAGTAGACAACCTTGTTTCACCTCTGATCTTATTGGGAACAGTTCCAGTTTATCACCATTACATATGATGCTAGCTGATGGTTTTAAATAGATGCTACTGACTATTTTAAGGAAAAGTCCATTTATTCCTATACTCTCTAGTGTTTTTAAAAGGAATGGATGTTGGATTTTATCAAATGCTTTTTCTGAATCTATTGAGAGTATCATTTTTTTTGGTTAATTTGGTTATTGACATCGTCAATTATGCTAATAGTTTTACTAATATTGAACCATCCCTGCATTCCTGGTATAAATCCCACTTGGTCATGGTATATTATTCTGGAGATGATTTTCTGTAATCTCTTTGCTAATATTTTATTTAAGATTTTTGCATCAATATTCATTAGGGCAATTGATCTATAATTTTCGTTCTCTGTTTTTGTTTTACCAGGTTTAGGTATCAGTACCCTATTTGTATCATAAAAGGAGTTTGGTAGGAGTTCTTCATTCCCTATTTTTTGAAATAGTTTATATAATATTGGAGTTAATTGTTCTTTAAATGTTTGGTAGAATTCACATGTAAATCTTTCTGGTCCTGGGTATTTTTTCTTAGGCAGTTAATTAATGACTTGTTCTATTTCTTTTTCTAAAATGGGACTATTTAAGTAACTTATTTCCTCTTCTGTTAACCCAGACAATGTTTTTTTTTTGTAGATATTCTTCCATTTCACTTAGGATATCAAATTTATTACCATAAAGTTGGGCAAAGTAACTCCCCATTATTGCTCTAATTTCCTCTTCATTGGTGGAAAGTTCTCCCTTTTCATTTTTGAGACTAACAATTTGATTTTCCTCTTTCCTTTTTCTAAT
>JAJPUD010035457.1:0-10308 GCA_023553655.1 Myrmecobius fasciatus | reverse complement strand
TCTCTCCCCGCTCCTGGGGATGGGGAGGTGCCTGAATACTTCTGAGATGGGGAGCTCACTACCCACAAAGCTGGGCCTTTGGGCCATGGTCCTGGTGAGGAGTCCCCTCCTGATTCCCACCCCGGCCTTTCTCACGGCCCCCCCCCCCCCGGGGCGGCGTGGGGTCAGCTGGATGGCAAGGGCGCGGGAGCACAATAAAATCTGTGGTTTAATATTCAACATTCCACGTCCTATATAAATAAGAACTGAGGGGGGTGGGGGCCCCGGGCGGGGCGCCCCCAGTGTCTACAAGCCGCCAGAGATGGGGGGGGGGAGGAGGAAGAGGAGGAGGAGGAAGGCCTGAACCCTCTCACCTGCCAGAACCACAGGGGTGCGGAGGGCAGGGGAGGCGGTGGCTGCTGTCAGGGGCCCGGCCTGGACATACGGGGCCCAGCCAGGCCATACAGGCCCCACTGCCTCATGGGGCCCGGCCAGGACAGACAGGGCCTGGCCTGGACTGATGGGGCCTAGGCCAGGACAGATGGGGCCTGGCCTAGACAGATGGGACCCAGGCCAGATGGGACCTAGCCAGGACATACAGGGTCTGGGGCTGGACAGATGGGACGACCCAGGCCCAGAAAGATGGGGCCCAGCCAGGCCATACAGGCCCCACTGCCTCATGGGGCCCAGCCAGGACAGACAGGGCCCGGCCAGGACATATGGGGCCCAGACAGACGGGGCCCGGCCTGGACAGACAGGGTCCAGGGTTGGACAGATGGGACCCAGGCCCAGACAGAAGGGGCCTGGCCTGGACCGATGGGACCTAGCCAGGACATACAGGCCCCACTGCCTCATGGGGCCCAGCCAGGACAGACCGGGCCCAGGGAGGAGCTTCCGGCCCCCGCCCGGCCGACAGCAGCAAAGCTCAGAAAGCAGGGAGAGGCCAGAGCCCCTCCCCCAGAGAAGGCTTCGCTCCCGGGACGCCCGAGAGGGTGGAGGAGGGCGGGGGGACTTGGGGGGACTCGAGATTCAAGTATTGGAGTCTCTTCAGACACAAGGTGAGAACGAGAAGTCGGTGGGCAAGTGGAGGCCGGGGGAGGGCCGCTGGTGGCAGCTTAAGAAGGCCGGGGGCCCGGTGAGTGATCGGGGCCCCGGCAGGAGTGGGGGCGGCGGGGGGGACCCGCGCCCCTGGCCCTCTGGCAGGGCCTGAGTGCTCGAGAGGAAGCGGGAGAGAGAGAGAGAGGCGCAGAGGGGGGGGGGGCTGTCTCAGGGGCGGGAGGCCTCCCTGAGAACCCTCGGTGTCCTCCTGGCTGGGGGCCGGGAGCCCCCCAGCTCTGCTCTCGAACCCCTCACGGGCCCCACGCCTTCCGGCCCGGCGCCTCCTCCGCTTCTGCTTCCACGGGAAGGGGGGGCTCCCGGGGCTCGGCTCCCGCTGCCCGCGGTCCGGCGATCACACTTCGGTGGAAAAAAGGATGCTCTGTCTCTTGGTGTCCGGAGCGGGCAGCGTCTCCAGCTGCAGAAAGTAGAGCAGCACCTGGACCTGGGGGGGGGGAGAGAGTCGGGCAGCTTTGGGGCGCAAGCTCCCCGCGGCCCGCAGCAGGCCAGAGTGAGGGCCGGGCGGCCCACTTCCGGCCTGGGTGCAGCTGGGACCCCTCCCTACCTGGGCCATGACCTCCAGGGACCAGCTGTCCGCCATGGTGAGGGGCTGGCTCGGGGTGGGCGGCACCTTGCTCTCCTTCTCCGAAGGCCTCAGCAGGGTGGGGCCGAAGACCGTGGCCAGGTTGTGCAGGGACATCTTGTTGACCGTCTCCTTCTCGGCCACCCTGGGGGCATGGGGGGGGGGGGAGAGGTGAGGGCAGAGCCGGGCTGGGGGGGAGCCCCCGCCGGTCAGGAGGGGCCCCCGAGCCCCCTCCCCCCGGCTCCCTCCCCGGTACCTCTTCAGATGGTCCAGAAGGAAGAGGAAGGTGAGGAGGCTGGGCTCGGGGAGAGACAGCAGGAGGTTCACCATGCAGCTCTCCTTCGCCACGGGGTCGGACAGCGCTGCCGAGAGAGCGGGGGGAGGGGGGGGAGTGAGGGCCCTGCAGAGAGGGGTCTGCAGCCACGGCGCCCTTCCTGCCCCTCCCGATGGCCCTGGGAGCCGCCCTCCAGGTGTGGGGCAGGAAGCCTGGGGAACACCCCTAGGGAGCACTCCCGGGGGGGGGGGAGCAGGTGGCCTGGGGAGCACTCCCGGGGGGAACCCTCCCGGTGTGGGGCAGGCAGCCTGGGGAGCACCTCTGGGGAGCACTCCCTGGGGCAGGAGCCTGGCCAGTGGCTGCCCCCACAGCTGGTTGGCGGGGAGCCTGTGGGGGCGCGGGGCCGGGGGACGTACCGATGCCCTCTGCAAAGCTGGGGTAGAGCTCGTCCGTGAAGAGGGGCTCGGGCAGTTCTCGGAAGTAGAGCTTGAGCGTGCCGGCGATGGCGTTGACGTCCATCTCGCTCATCATCACGGACACGTCTTTATTGTCTGGGGGGGGGGAGGGGGCAGGCTGAGGGGGGCACCCGTCTCCTCCCAGCTGCCTCGGGGCCCCCCCATTGGCAGCAGTATCCCTCATTTTTTCTCAGCCCCCCCCAGCCCCCGGGGGAACTCACTGACGTCAAAGGCGGCCTTCAAGGCCTGGATGTCGGTGGCCACCCCCGACACGCGGTAGATGCCCACTTCCTCCATGCCCCGGCGCTCGATCTCCTCCACGCACTGGCGCACGATGTAGGGCACCTTGGACCTCTCCCTCCTGCCAGGGACAGAGAGCCGTGGGAGGGGCCGCCACCCCCACTCCTGCGGCCGGGGAGCGGGGGGGGGGCTCCGGGTCCGGGCCGGAACCGGGGAGGACCATGGGGGCGGAGGGAGGGCCGGGCCCAGGCTGCCCAAGGGGCCCGGCCTGGAGACCCGGCCCCCCCCCTTCCCGTCCTCCATCCTCAGCCCCTCTGCCCCTCCCCCGGCAGAGCCAGCGGTCCTGCAGACGAGCGGCCGTCCTGCCCGCCCCCGAAGGGGTCCTCACCCCCTCCTCTCCTGCCCCAGAGGCTCCGGCCCCTGCAGCCGGAGGGGCCCCAGGACTGGCCCAGAGCCTCGGCCCTCGGGCTCCGGTCGGGGACAGGAGGGAATGGCGCGGGCCCACAGGGCCCACAGGAAGCAGGGGGTGAGCCCGCCTCCGCTTGCCCGGCCCGCGCCGCCTCAGGGGCCTCGTCCGCACAATGGCTGCAAGTGGCCGGCCCAGGCCGGGGACGCCCTAGTGAGAGCCCTGAGCCTCGGGGACAATGGCTGTGGAGGCCGGGGCCAGGCCACGCTCCACGGCGGCCTCTGGGCCCCCTCCTGCTGCAGGGACCGGCCAACCCTGGCGAGCTCGGGCCCTCCTGTGCCCGCCGGCTCCGGCCCCGGCATCCAAGGCCTCCTGACGGCCTCTCCCCTCGGCACGGAGGCGGCTGTCCCGGGCCAGGGAGGCGACCCCCGTCGGAGGAGACCCCGGGGAGCGGGAGGCCCCTGGGCCGGCCCCAGCGGCCGCCACTCACTTGGTGACCACGCCGATCTTGACTCCGAAGACGCCCGTCTGCTTGCGGGAGGGCATCCTTTTCAGGCTGAACTCGCGGCTGGTGAACTTCACCGACAGCTTCACCTCGATCTGCCCCGAGGAGACGGAGTCAGGGTCGCCCTGCCCGCCCGGACCCCCGCCCCGCCCCCAGCCGGCCCCACGCTTACACCATTCATGGCGATGACGGCCCGCTGCCAGTCTTTGTCCTGGAGGGCCTGGGGGTCCAGCTGAAAGACAAGGAGCTGCCCTGAGTGCCCGGCTGTGAATGAGTGCCCAGCTGTGAGTGCCCGGCCCGGGCTCTTCATCCCCGGAGGAGGGAAGGAGGCTGCCTGAGGTCCCGGGGCCGGCCCACCGTTCCCTGGGTTCTAGGGGTGACCGGCAGCCCCCGGGGTGGGGAGTTGGCCTTTGTCCGGGACGCAGGAGGGGGGTCTGGGACCAGTGAACCCCCCCTCCCCCCCGACACATTACCTCACCCCTGCCCACTCTGTGGTGGATGTGGGCCCCTGCCCACGGGTGACCCACATTTCTTCATGCCCCCCCTTAATCAGCTCCCCCAATGAGGGACACACAGGCTGGCTCACCAAAGGGTCCCGAACTGGGTCCCCGCACATCAGAGACCCCCCCCCCAAGGGCATCCGAGGCCGGAAAGCTGGCGCTGCCCCCGCTTTGGAGGCCGAGTAAGGAGAGCTTCCGTTCACGCCAAAACAACGGCGTAACTCATGGAAAAGAGGGGGCTCCCTCCCTCCGGGGGGACACCCCCTTCCTTCCCTCTGCCTCCGGGACCGGCACTTCCTGTGTCAACAAACGCCGCTGCCCGGGCCCGTTTCCAAGGGCGTCGGCCCCGGTGGCCCCCGGCCAAGCGGCAGGGGATTCGCCGAACCCCTGCCGGGAAGCCTCCAGAAGGGGAGGGGGGCGAGCTCGGGGGCACGGCCCGAGCCCCCAGACCCAGGCCTCGGCCTGGCACCGACAGCCCTTCCTGAGCGGAGCCGGCAGCGGGCATTCCCCGGGTGCAAAGCTGGCCTGGCATTTCGCCCACTGAGCCCTAGCTTCCCTGAGGCTCGGCTCCGGTGCCCCCCCCCCCCTCGGTCACACCCCGGTGCCAGCGGTCACCGCCCCCTTCTCTTTATCCCCCGATGCCCCATGGAGAGCGGGGGGAGGGGCCCTCTCGGACCCCCTGCCCACGGGCACCGTCCCGCCCCAGAGTCCCGCGGGGCTCACCTGCATCTGCCCCTTGCCCATCATGCGGTCGGTGGTCTCGCCGTCCTCCTTGCTGAGCTTGGTCTTGTGGTAGCACTTCTCGTAGCACAGGAGCCGCAGGGTCTGCGAGCCCTCCAGCTCGATCTCGAACTCCTGCCCGCGGGGAGAGGGGGAAAGCCACCGGGTCGGGGGGGTGGACCGGCACCGCCCGGCCTGCCCCGGGGAGAGCCCCCTGCCCTCCCTCCTCCCCTTTTCTCCCCCTCCCCCTTTTCTCCCCCTCCTCCCCCTCCCCTTTTCTCCCCCTCCTCCCCCCTCCCCTTCTCCCCCCCCTCCTCCCCCTCCCCCTCACCTCGTTCCAGTTGGGCTCGGCCGTGTCCCTGTACACCCGCGTCTTGGCTTTGTTCACAAAGTACCCGAAGGAGTCCACCTCCAGCGTGCAGTAGAGATCTGGGGAGGGCGGGGGGGGGGGCCCAGGGGACTCATTGCTCGGGGGCCTCGGAGCACTCTCGGGGAGCTCGCTACCTCTCGGGCCGGGCCCTCGAGGAGCTAACCTGGCGCCCAATCAGCCACCCCCACGGTGGCCCCTAACCGCTACCCCCCCTCCTCCAGGAGCACTGCTCCCACTCCTCCCTAGCCCCCAGGAGCAGTGCTCCTCCTCCTCCATGAGCAGTGCTCCCACTCCTCCCTAGCCCCCAGGAACAGTGCTCCCACTCCTCCCTAGCCCCCAGAAGTAGTGTTCCCCCTCCTCCAGGAGCAGAGCTCCTACTCCTTCGTAGCCCCCAGGAACAATGCTTCCACTCCTCCATGAGCAGTGCTCCCGCTCCTCCCTAGCCCCCAGGCCCCCAGGGGCGGCCACAGAATGCTCCACGTGTTGCCCGAGCCCTCCGTGCCCGGCTCCTGCCTCCCTCTCAGCGGGATTTCCCGCCTCTGGGCTCGAGGGCAGCGGCCCGGCCCAGCGCCCAGCCTCCACGTGGACTCCCGGCCCCGCACCCGGAGCACGCGCCCTGCTCAGCCCCCAGGGGGCATGGGGGGGTGCCCGCTTACTCGAGCTCTGTTTGAATCCCGCGGCGGAATGGACGATGACGTTCAGAAAGCCGTAGAGTCCCGTGGATTCGTCATCTGGGCAAGAGGGGGGGAGGGTCAGCGCCGGTGGTGGGGGAGGGGGAGGGGGAGGAGGGAGGGGAGGAGGGCATGGGGGCCGGCCCCACCTTCCTTGTTGATGGTCAGGGGGATGTGATGGACGGTCTGCAGCTTGACGCAGGAGTTGGTCAGCATCTGGATCTCCAGGGAGGTGAGAGAGAAGCTCTTGAAACCTGCGTGACAAGGTGGGAGCTGGGGGGCGGGGGCAGAGCCTGGCAGGGGGGGTGGGGGCGGCCTTGGGGGATGGGAGAGCCGGGAGGTCTGGGCCCCCAAACCCCTGGGGGAATGCTCCGGGGGCCCCCTGGGAACCACAGGCTCCTCCTCTGGCCCGCAGACCCCCCTCGCTCCCTCCTGCCCGAGACCCCGGGCTCCTCTGCGTCCCGGGGCCGGGCTTCGCCTTACTCTGCCGGCTCTGAGCGGGAGCGCCGGGGGCAGCGGGGGGCTGGGTGTCCCCGGCGCCAGCCGGCAGCTGGCACGGGAGACAGGCGGGCTCCGCCAGTGTTTGGGGAGGGCAGGGACGCAGGGAGAGGGACGCATCCCAGAACAGGGAAGGCCCGGGAGACCCCGTGCTCGGAGGCTGCACGGCCACGTCCTCGGGGGGGGGCCCCAGGGGCCCTGCAGGAGCGGGGGGGGGGGCCCAGCCTTCCTATTGGCGCCTCTTTAGCGCGCATTTCACTCACAGTCGGGGAGCACCCACAGAACGTTTCCCCCAGCGGAGGGCGAAGGGCCAAGACACAGGAGAGAGACCGAGGCGCAGCAGCAGAGGGCAGGAGGGGGGGCGGGAGGGGGGGAGGGGGGTCTCCGGGGGCCACTCACATTTCTTCTGCTGCTCTCGGACGTGCTCCCTCCACTCGGCTCGCTCGTAGTCGGACGAGATGAGGAACGTGTAACTCTGGAAGGGACACGGGGGCCCGGCTCCGGGGCCTTAGTCCCGCTCCGGCCGCGAGGACTCCCCCACCCCGCTGGCGGCCTCCTCACGGAGCCCGGCGCCCGAGCCTGCGAGGGCCCGAGGCCGGACTCTAGACCCCGTCCTCGGCACTGGGGAGCCCCGAGGGGGAGGAGCCTCCCTAAGGGGCCCAGCCTCCCCTCCCTGCCTCCCATGGGTCCTCCCTGTCTTCTGAGAAGACCGGAAGCTCTAGGAGGGCAGGCACCGTCTGATTGTCCCTGACCCCCCCGTGCCCGCAGGCCCTTGCCCACCGACCCTGCCTGAGGATGCCCCCGGGCGTGGGGGGGGGAGCCGTGGGATTCACGCCCCGGTGCCCGCCCCCCCGGGCTCCTCCCGGGCACGGGCCGCTACCCACGCGGGCGCCCACCTTGCCGTGGCGGTTGTGGACCCTGAAGGCCATGCTGGGCGACATCAGCAGCAGCAGAGACTCCTGTTCCGAGAGCTTCTTCTTCAGCCTCTCGATGGCCTTGCTGCCCTTGTTGGCCCTCTGCCCGGGAGAGAGCGCGGGTCAGGAGGCCGAGGGCGGGGGCCGGGTTGCCCCCACCCCCACGGCTTGGGAGAGGGGCCCTCTGGGAGATGGGGGGGCCCTGCCCCCCCCCCCCGGCCTCGGACCGGCTCTGACCTTTTCTCGCTGAATGTCACTTTTGATCTGGGAGATCTTGATCTTCATGGCGTCCAGCTCCTCGTCGGGCACCAGGGGGATGGCGGGCGCCGCCTCGGCCTCGTCCAGGGTCTGGAAGCTCAGGTCCGTGAGCGGGATGTACCACTTGCAGTCGTACTGCTGGTTCTTCCTGGGAGGGGGAGACACAAAGGCCTCAGCTTCCCCAGATGTAAAGAGGGTAGAGGGGGCGATCTGCTCTGGAGCCCAGGGGAGGGGGCCCCGCCTTGGTCCCCACGGGGCCCGGTAGCACTGGGGGGAGGGGCAGCGCCCAGCCCATCTGGGCACCCAAGAGGAGCCTGGGGCCTAGAACTAGCCCCGGACGTCATGGAACCAAGGGGCAGAACCTGGCTGGGGGCAGGGCTCTGGGGGCTGGGCCGGGAGCGGCTAGAAGCAGAGCCCAGGGGCCCAGACCGGGCCAGACCTGGCTAGGGGACCGAGCTCTGGCGGCCGGGCCGGGCAGGACTAGAACAGGTTAGGAGCCCGGGGGCACGGGGGGCCGGGCCGGGCCAGGCTAGAAGCAGAGCTCTGGGGGCCGGGCCGGGCCTGGCTGGGGGCCGGGACACAGGGGGCCAGGCCGAGCCAGGCTGGGGCAGAGCTCAGGGGGCCTGGCCGGGCTACGGAGCCAGACTGGGCCAGACTCGGGGCAGAGCCCGGGGGGGCCCCCAGGAGCTCACCCTCCTATCTGCTTCTTGAGCTTGGCACACAGGAAGAGGTCCGTGAAGAGGAAGACGTGGCGGAGCTTGCGGGCGCCCTCCACCAGCTCCACCATGAAGCTGTCCTTCAGGAGCTGCCGGTGCTGCCCGGGAGCAAAGACCCGTGAGAGGGGGCGCCGACCGTCCCCCTCCTCCACCGGGGGGGCGCCCTTGCCTGGCGCTGGGGGAGGGGGGGCGACCTGCCAGAGCCCGCTGCCACCGCACATCCGCGCCCCTGCACACACACGCCTCCCCCGCCGGCACATCCGTGGGCACCGGGACCCGCCCCCTGTCACACACATGCAAGGTACCATGGCAGGTGACGGCTGCCCTCGGGGAGCTTCCGTTCTCCGCGAGGGGAAAGGTCTCTAGCATGGCCTGAGGAGGGGGGAGGGGGCGGTAACCACTGCAAGGGGGGCTCCCCATCAGAGCTGGCACCCAAGCTGAGCCTTGAAGGGATTCTAAGGGCGGAGAAGAGGGGGCACTGGGTTCCAGCCAGAGGGCCAGCCTGGGCAAAGGCACAGAGGTGGGAGAATGGGTAGCGGGCAGCCCCGGACATCAGGAATGAAGGGGAGCCACGGGGAAGGGGCCCCAAGGGCCACTTTGTGGAGCGGGTTCCGGCCCCCTGCTGGCTCAGCTCCTCCCCCTGCAGGGCTTACCCCCGAGGGGGGGAGGGGGGCGGCCGTCCTATGCCCAGGCCTGGTCTGGGGCCGCGGTGGGGGGGGGGGAGGGGCAGCTGCTGCCCCCCTGCCCAAGCACAACCTTGGAAGCCTGTGCTTGCTGTCTGAGGTAGGACCACCGGAGGCGGGCCCCGGCCTGGCTCTCTGCCCGGTGCCGTCCGCCAGGATTCCCTGCGCTGCGCTGCGAGGCCTTTCTGGGCCCAGGACACCCGGATCCCCAGCACCGGGGCCCAGGCTAACACGGACGGCTCGCCCAGAGCCAGGGGCCAGGAAGCGGGGCTTAGGGCATGAGCCGCGTTCTCCCACGGGCATCCCTGACTGCGACCCCACGGGCACCACCTGGCCCCGGCTGCAGGAGCTGCTGCGGTGCCCACTCACGGACCCCTCTCCCAGCCAAGCCACTTTGTTCCCCTGTCTCCCGAGGCCCACCGAGCTAAGGGCCTCGTCATGCCCGACTACCCTCAGGCAGCGGGCACTCACTCCTCGGGACAGAGACAAGAGGCGTGCTGTACTCTGCGCCTTGGGCCCATTCTACACTTGAGGGGGCACAAGTAGTGTCTGGGGGGGGGACCCCTGACTTCAAATCTGTGGCTCCCGCCACATCTCGAGGCCGCCTGTGCCAGGAAGCGGCAGCCCTCGGGCCACGTCCAGCCCTGGCTCTGGGCCCCCATCCCTTCTAGCCAACGACCCCTCTCCCATGGCGCCTCCGGGCAGACCGATGCCCTCCTGGAGCCCATAGGCAATGCGCCGGCCAGACCGAACTGCATCCTGCATCTCCCGCCTGCGCGCCTCTGCGGCGGCTGTGCCCCCCCTCCCGGACGCCCGCCCTGACCTGCCGCCTCTCCCCGCTGCGGGACTCGTTCTCGGTTTTGTCTGCAGCTCGTGCTGGCCTTTCCGTGAGCGGGCCGGGTCTCCCCGGGGAACGGCGGCTCTTTGGGGAGGGGGAACGGGGCCCGGCGCCCCAAATACCGGGGGGCTCCCTCAGAAGATAGTGAGCTCCCCGTGGCCGAAGGGATTCAAGGGGGGGCTTGGGGCCGGTGTAGAAGGGGTTCCCGCTCCAGGTTAAGGGACGGCCAAGCGGCCGCCAGCTCGGAGTGCTCATTTTCCTGGTAAAGTTCGGCCCCGGGCACGATACCGGGGGACAACCATCCCTCGGGCAGATGGCACTCCCAGCCCCCCCGCCAGCCCCCAAACCTCTTCCTCCTCCCTTTCTGTCTGGGCCGTCAGCGGGGCACGGGGAGGCGGCACGTCCCGCCAGGACGCCCTTCCCCAACCAGAGCGGGGCTCCGGCCTCGCTCCCTGCCAGGGAGGCGACAAAGGCCAGCCCTCGCCCCCACCCTGCACTCCCCGAAGGAGTCCCGCCACGTTTGCTCACTCCCTCATGTGCTTGCACGCTCACTGTGTCCTGCACACGAGCCCTTGCCCACTCCCTTCCTCCTGCACACGAGCC
>JAJPUD010035456.1:0-10309 GCA_023553655.1 Myrmecobius fasciatus | reverse complement strand
GGATTGCCTCTGCCTTGACTAAACTCAAACAAATCACTAATTTCTAGTTTCATTTTCTCCTTATGAGGTGGGGGAACACAATCTCTTCATTCAATTCCAGCTCTAAGTTCTGTGTTCTAACACTGTATTCTAAGATCCCTGTTAGCTACAGGAGATCAGCTTGGCAAAGCCTGTGGAATTTCATTGACAGTTTTCTGTCTTTTGAAGTTCCTTCTAACCCTAACAATCCCATATTCCAGGTTCCCTTATGACCCAAACATTCCATGACACTAATGCAGATCCATTTTGCCAGCTGAATGGTTTGAGCCCCAAGTTCTATATTTTAAAGGAACCCCGCTTGTCAGAGTAGCTTCCCAGTTTCATCAAGCCCAGTTTTAAGAGCTAACAAATTAACTAGTGACTTGGAGAAGTTGAATCAAGATTGAAACATTTTGTTACAAAACAAAAGAATAACTATAATTGTTACTGTTCCAATGGTAGTTACAGAATAGAATACAGAAGATCCTAGAACTGGGGTAAATGCTGAGGTCATATCTAGTTCCCTATCATAGAATGGATAACCATCTAAAATGTTACTAACAAGTGGCTCATCTGTCTGTCAGTTGGACATTTCTAGTACATGGAACTCACCACCTGAAGAAGCAATCCATTGCTTTGTTGGCAGCTCTAATTGTTAAGATATATTTCCTATAAGAAAGTTCTGCCCTCTGGTGCCCAAAATAACCCAAGAATGATCCCTCTTTCTTGTGGCAGTCCTTCAGCTATATAAAGATAACCAATTGTGCTACCATCTCATCTCCAAAATTTCTTTTCTTTAGAGCCCTCTGCCTCTCTTTGAGTGAGCAAAATCAAAACTATCTGATTTGCTCAGGAAGTTGTTCCTTAAGGTCTTCAAAGACTCCTTTGGCTTTTCCCAGACAAGAGATGATACAGGAACTCTGTTTAGATTTTAGGTGGGACTTCAGGTCAGATCAACAAGTATTTATTGAGTTCTGGCTGTATGTTCAGTACAGTGTGAGGTGCTGGATACCAACATGTGCCTCCAAGCCCCTGACTTTGAAAGCTGCTATAGTATGGAAAGCTGCACTGAACTAGGAAGCTTAAATAAGGATTAAGGTCCTAAATTTGATGATACTTCTGTGATCATGGGCAAGTCACTTCCTCTCTGAGGCTCAGGCTTCAGTTTTTCCACCTATAAAATGGAGGTAATATTCATACTACTAGGTTCACAAGGATATTGTATAAAAGCCATGATAACAATAACTGTCTGGAAGGTCTCTGTAAGATTACAGGGCTGAATGACTATGAACTGCTCATGCTTATAGTTGGCTTAGAGATGGCAAGTGACTTCCTTGAGCTTATACAGCAGAGTGGGTGACTCAAAGCTAGGTGTCCTGTCGCCAAAAAAATGGTTCTTCTGATGACTCCAGTATTGAATCAAAGTTATTCCATAAGATTTTGGAATTAAAAGGGAAACTGAGGTCCAGAGATGTGACATATCTAAGAGCATATGATGGAAGCCTGGTCTTTCATGCAGCTAATTAATCCCCTGTGCTAAATCTGGCTAGGTTTAGTTTGAGCTCCTTGATGTTAGAGGAACAGGGGAGAAGATGCACTGTCCTATCTATCCACACCGGAACATTAGCCGGTGTCATAAAGTAGCATTTGAGAATCAACTTCTTTAATGTTAATCCAATTAAGATTGGAGTGTGAAGTGGAAAATCAGTTCAATGGGAAGTCTGGAAATGTACATTAACAAATCCTACCCATTAGCCTCTCAGGGTCCAGATGAAAGTCCCTGAAGGCTATTGAACAAACAATATTCTCTGGTATCTGGATATTTTGAACAGATGTCTGGATCAAAGGTACATGCAGAAACCAAAACAAAATGAAGCAACAGCAATAAAAACCCAAACACCTGCCCGGCAGCAGTAGTGTAGGCGTTGGGGCCCCAACTCAAAGCTCAAAGAAATAAATTTCTTCAAGGATGCCCACTTACTAAGATCTGAGCTAGAATTTGAATCTAGCTTTCCTGACTCTAGGATTCTTTTCATTGTTTTATACTGCCCAATGCAAGGATCATCATCAGTAGTAAAACTTCACAGCTCTTGGAGCCTTTGAGGTTCGGGGAAATGGAAACCATGCATAGTCAATGATTACTCCTACCAATGTAGCTGATGTGAAGATGAAGGGAGAGATCTGGCCAGGACCTGAGCAATGGTGGACTCATGATGTGTAAGGATTTTCATTCACTTTTGACTACAAGGGATCTTAAAATCATAATAGCTAGCATTTACATAGTGCTTCAAAATATGCAAAACAAGTTATAAACATTATTTGAATGGGACAGCTAGGTGGTACAGTGGATAGAGCACCAGCCCTGAAGTCGGGAGGATCTGAACTCAAATTTGACCTCAGACACTTAATACTTCCTAACTGTGTGATCCTGGTTGTGAATTGTTTCTAGTAGTTTTTTACTTGAGTCTTTAGGGTTCTCTACGTATATCATCATGTCATCTGCAAAGAGTGATAGTTTGGTTTCCTCATTACTTACTCCAATTCCTTTAATCTCTTTTTCTTCTCTTACTGCCAAAGCTAACATTTCTAAGACAATATTAAATAATAATGGTGACAGTGGGCAGCCTTGTTTCACTCCTGATCTTATTGGGAATGGTTCTAGTTTGACTTTGTTACATATGATGCTTGCTGAAGGTTTTAAGTAGATACTACTAATCATTTTAAGGAAAAGCCCATTTATTCCTATACTCTCCAGTGTTTTTAATAGGAATGGGTGTTGGATTTTATCAAAGGCTTTTCCTGCATCTATTGAGATAATCATATGGTTTTTATTATAATTATTTTACTATAATTGGTTATTAATATAATTGATTATGCTAATAGTTTTCCTAATATTGAACCAGCCCTGCATTCCTGGTATAAATCCTACTTGGTCATGGTGTATTATCCTGGGGACGACTTTCTGTAATCTCGTTGCTAGAATCTTATTTAAAATTTTTGCATCAATATTCATTAGGGAAATGGGTCTATAGTTTTCTTTCTCAGTTTTCTCCCTACCTGGTTTAGCTATCAGCACCATATCTGTGTCATAGAAGGAATTTAGTAGTACACCTTCTTTCCCTATTTTTTCAAATAGTTTATATAGTATTGGGATTAATTGTTCTTTGAATGTTTGGTAAAATTCACATGTAAATCCATCTGGCCCTGGAGATTTTTTCTTAGGGAGTTGATTAATAGCTTGTTCTATTTCTTTTTCCAAAATAGGGCTATTTAAATAATTTATTTCCTCTTCTGTTAACTTTGGCAATCTATATTTTTGTAGATATTCCTCCATTTCATTTACATTATCAATCTTATTGGCATAAAGTTGGGCAAAGAAACTCCTAATTATTACTCTAATTTCCTCTTCATTGGAGGAAAGTTCTCCCTTATCATTTTTGAGACTAACAATTTGATTTTCCTCTTTCCTTTTTCTAATCAAATTAACTAAAGGCTTATCTATTTTGTTGGTTTTTTCATAAAACCAACTCTTAGTTTTATTTATTAATTCAATAGTTTTCTTATTTTCAATTTTATTGCTCTCCCCTTTAATTTTCAGAATTTCAAATTTGGTATTTAATTGAGGGTTTTTAATTTGGTCTTTTTCTAGCTTTTTTAATTGTAAGCCCAGTTCACTGATCTTCTCTTTCTCTATTTTATGCAAGTAAGCATCTAGAGATATAAAATTACCCCTTATAACCACTTTAGCCGTGTCCCACAAATTTTGGTATGTTGTCTCATTATTGTCATTCTCCTGGATGAAATTTTCGATTGTGTCTATAATTTGCTCTTTCACCCATTCATTCTTCAGGATTAGATTATTTAATTTCCAATTAACTTGTGGTCTATTTTCTCCTGGCCTTATATTACATGTGAGTTTTATTGCATCATGATCTGAGAAGGATGCATTTACTATTTCTGCTTTTCTGCATTTGATTTTGAGGTTTTTATGCCCTAACACATGATCAATTTTTGTATAAGTTCCATGAACCCCTGAGAAAAAAGTATACTCCCTTCTATCACCAAACTGTGTGATCCTGGGCAAGTCACTTAACCCCAGTTGCCTCAGCAAAAAAAAAAAAAAAAAAGGTGTGTGTTTATGTATGTATATATATCTATAATATGTAATTTTAATGTAAACCCCCCTGAAAAGTAGATGCCCCCTCATTTTAAAGATGAAGAAAATGAGGTAGAAGATAAGTGACTTACCCAAAATAACCATCTGAGGCATGGTTTAAAGTCTTGACTCTTTCCTACTTCTAGAACTAGGCTTCTTAAACTTTTTCTACTTTCAACCCATTTTCACCCAAAAAATTCTTATGTGACCCAGGATACATAGGCATATAAAATAGCTATACAAATCAAACATTACAATAAATCATAATTTCACAACCCCCACATTCAGTTATGAGCCCCCATATGGGGTTGTGAACCAGCTTCATTCTAGAAGGGACTTAGAGCATAAAATATTGGCGGTATAAGATGTCTTAATATCTAGTCCACCCTCTATGTTTTACCAATGAGATCAGCAGAAGGAAAAATTATTTAGCCTAGGAGTTTCTGCAGGCTTTTTCTAGTCTCCTGGATGGGAGTGATTTCTCATTTTCTTCCCTTACCATGTAGACTAGAATTGGGTCCAGATCATTACATGAAAAGAGGCAATCCAAAAATGACTTGTCCAAAAGTCTACATGACAAGAAGCAATCAAAAAATGACTTGTCCAAAAGTCAGCTACCTAGTAAGTAGTAGAAAAAATAGCACTAGGACCCAAGCCTCCTGATGTTCTTTATTAAGGATTTTTCCCCCAGTGTGATTCTGGTGGGTACTGTAGGGAGTACCTTATAAGTGTCAAGTATCCTAGATAGTCCAAGGAGGATTTTAGTGAATAGCCTCACGACATGCCCAGACTAGTCCTGAGGGAAGGATGCTGACCTTCCTAAGGAAAAGCTTATAAAGTCTCGCTGGCATCTCATGCTGTATCAGCACATGTGCAGATTTCATTATGTGGCTACTCATCAGATTCTAGCCTTGCCTATAGTTTTCCCTTCATGATTAGGTTTCCCTTTTCTAAGCCTTTGAAATCTTGCTTCCCCAAGAGTTGGGCTCAGATGAAAAGACTAGAAAGGTCGAGACTGGGGTTCTTTCACTATGCTATACAGTTTTCCTTCCTGGGCTAAACACTGAATGTCAGAATAACATGAAGTGACAGAATGGAAAAGGGACTTTTGGGAATAGAAATAGCCTTCATGTCCTGAATGCTCTATGGTTTATATTGTACTCCCCTCAGAATAGTCTCATGGGCTAGATGGGACAGTCCTATGATACTCTTTTTTTTTTTTCAGCAGAAGAAAGAAATGAAGTCACTTGCCCAGAGTTTCACAAATTGTTGTCAAAACCAGAATTCCAGTCCAGGTTTTCTGAATATAAAATCAATTCCTCCCACTCTACCATTGCTTCAAATGTTAGGAAATAAAATAGCACCCATAGACATCAGGAGTTGTGTAGTTCGCTCCAACTTAACACCTACTCCAACGTCCTCACATTTTACCGAGTCCCAGAGAAAAGTGATTTGTCTGAAGGTTCCACCTACTAAATAGAACAAAATAAGGCTAGGATCCAAGCCTCCTGATGCCCTATCAAGAACCTTCCCCTAGTGTCATGCTGGTAGCTGCTATAGGATGTGGAGTCCACCCCACCTCATTTTATTCAGAGGCAGAAATCTGAAGAGCCACAACTAAGAATTCTGTCCCCTGAACAAATATACTTGAGAGGTACATAGGAAAGAGACAACAGTCAGTTTGTAGCCATCTTTTCCAAAGTTAATAATTTTCTAAAGCATAAGTCTAACCATGTCATGTCCCAGCTCTCAAGAATTTTCAAAGACTCTGTTGTACTAAAACACATTTCTCAGTTTGGCATTTAAAACTGTCACAATCTGCCTCTAGCATGTTACTTTCCTTATAACTCTTCATTTCAGCCTATCTAGTCCTCTGGCTGTTCCCTGAAGTTGGTATTCTACTTCCCACATCCATGTCTAGGATGCATTCCCTCATTCTACCCATCTCAATTCTTAGGATCCCTAACTTCCCTCCGAGTCTCAAATCATACGTTACCTTCCACAGGAAGTCTTTCCCCTGGCTGTTAATACCCTCTCTGTCCTCAATTTGACATTTAAGTATTTTTTGACTTCTTACACATTATGTCCCCCAACTGAATATGAGCTCCTTGAGGACAGAAATTTTGCATCTTTGGTAGAGCATTTGTTGCTGTGGTTCAGTCATTTCAGTTGTGTCCAACTCTTCTAGACCCCATTTGGGGTTTTCTTGGTAAAGATACTGGAGTGGTTTGCCATTTCTTTCTCCAGCTCATTTTATAGATGGGGAAACTGAGGCAAACAGGGTTTAAGGGACCTCCCTAGAGTCACACAGCTAGAAAGTGTCTTAACTCTTGACTCAGACCCAGCCATCTCTATCCATTGTGCCTCCTGGCTGCCCTAAATCATGTGTGCCATGAATATATATATAAAGCCAGTGTATGACCCTAGAATAGTCTGACACAATCCCAGTGTAGAGAAAAGAGCACTTTTGTGCTGTCCAGAATGCTTTACAAGAATTTTGGTTTTGGTTTTGGTTTTGCCAGTGGGTATGAAGGCAGATATTTAGAACAATTTTACCTAACATTTATTTTTGCCCCTAGGTTTACTTACATGACAACTGGAAAACAAACTAAGGATAGCTCTGTGGCCCCAGCTACCACATAGTTCCTGTGGGGTTTGGGGGATAAGTGCCCCCAAAGGGATTCTTGACAAAGCAGGGATAACAAAAGCTACAAGGGAGATAGGGACCTGGAGTCAGCAGAAAGAAAAATTATTCAAAGAATAGAGCGTTTTAGCCTAGGAGTTTCTGTTGGCTTTTTCTGGTTACCTGGATAGGAGTGATGACTCCTCATCTTCCCTTACCATGTAGAGGCTTACTAGCCATTCCCTCCCAGCAGACGGTTTCAGAGACACTAGGATAATATGTGGCCTGCACTGATTGGTGGTTCAGGAGAAGATTCCATCATAGTCGGAAAAGGACAATGTACAAGATGAAAATCCCCATCTCCATTAACATATTAAAAAAAAAAAAAACACATTACAACCAGAATCAAAGACGTCAAATAGCCATGTTCAAGTCTTTAGAAGGCACTTCTGGGCTCCGGGCTCCAGTGTTCAAGTTCAGTAGTACAATTTTTGAATTTAGCTCCAGTGTGGGTGACTTATCCTATATACTGAGAGGAAAGTGCCACTGACATTTCTGGGAAGAGAGGAGATGCTCACAGACTTGATTAGATTTCCTCATCTTGATTTCCAGATGCTACACAAAAGTAATCTGGAAATGGGAATTCCTGCATCCTTTAGATCTGTTCCCAGCTCAACTCTAACCAAGCCTTAAGTAAACCCAGAGACTTGTGACACTCGGCCTTTCCTTCCTCCATTTGACCCGTCCCATAACCAAATATACATACACATAGGTATATACATGCACAAAGGGGCCTTGCATACACTGTGTGTAGTATGAACACACTTAAATGCACATAAAGGCTACATGTTCACTCACAGAATTCTGCCCCCACACTCCCACACACATACACACACACACACACACACACACACAGCCTCAGCCCAGCTGAAGCACAATTCCTTAAATAGGAATACATGGACACAAGAAGGAAGGAAGGGGCAAGGGGAGGGTAGTTTCTATCTCTGTTCGGGTCTGGTTCCCTGAGTTGCTCCCCATTTCCTAAGTGTGACCCAAAGATGGTGACCAAGGTAAGGAGGAAGTGATATCCTCAACAAGCATCCTTCATACATGTTTCCCACCCTTGGTCTCATCTGGCACCTGCCACCAGTGTTAGGGAAAGAGGCAGCGGTCCAGCCTGGGAGCACTGGGCAAAATTCCCTTGGAAAGTCTGTGGAAGTGTTCAGAAGCTGAAAACTCTTCCTGAGGCTGAGGAGGAAACGGGGCTGAAGTTTCGCCACATCAGTCAGACAAGAGGGAGGGCCCTGGACAGGCAGTCTCTACCTGACCTGGGCCTCCTGGGCCATTGCTGGCCATCTCCACCCCGTCCCAAGCTGCCTGCACAGGACTGGCAAGGATCGATCCAGGAGTTGTCATGCTCCTAGCATTGGGGGGAAGATAATCCAAGTCAGTTCACTGGATAAAGCTGGAAGGACCCTTAGGAATCACCAGATCCAGTCCTCTCAGTCTCCCGAAGGCAAAAACCAAGACCAAAAGAAGGGAAATGTCACATAGGAGAGAAGGACTCAGAGTCAGGCCAAAAGGCTGACTCCCAATCCAGAGCTTTTCACTGCTGTAGTACAATCCAGGACCCTCTGCTTTCTAACCCAGCCTGCTGCCCCGGGCTCTTGGGATTGGACGCAGCTTTCCTGGGTATCAGACTGGGAGTCCCGAGCTCCACCGGGCTGAGAGGAGGAGGAGGAAAGAGCTTCTTGTGGCGTAGCCCCATCCCAGAGAATCAAGGTTCCCTTGCCCCTTTGCAGTTGGCTTTAGTGGGCCCCATATGTCGTCACTGAGTGGGGTAGCCCCAAGCTTCCTGCCAGGGCCAGCTCACCATCCCGAGCCATGGGCCCCAGCCCCATCCCCGGCCTGAGAGTTGGCTGTGTGTGTGTGCTGGGGGTGGAGGGCAAGGTGTCATATCAGCCGCTCCTCAGGAGGCACCTTGAGGACACTGTCCATTTCTAGCCGGGCCCCTGCCACCTCCTGTTGGCTGGGACTGTAGGTCCCCTCGGACTGACGCCTCTTCCGGGCTGCAAGGACCCCCGAGAGGAGGCCGATGAGGAGCAGCAGAAGGCAGCCGCAGGCCACGGGCACCACCACCTCAATCAGTGGGAATGAGAACAGCGTGACTGGAGGCCCCTTCTGCAAAAGACATCAACAGGAGGAGAGACGTGAACCTCAGAGAGCCGGCCATAGCTTGTCCAGCCACAGAATCAGACTTATGCAAGTGGAAGGGCTCCAGGAGAAGGGGCCACGTCCAACCCTCTTACTTCAGAGATGAAAAAAACCAGGACCCCCAACCGTAATTTAATCCAGCCCCTTGTAAGGACAAGTGGCCACCCAGCCTCTGACTGAAGACTCCTGGAGGGAGGGAATTCACTGACCTCACAAGGCAACTTTGGCTCCTTGTTAATTATTGGGAAGTTCTTCCTTACACTGCTTTAAAAATCTGCCTTCCCTTTAACTTCTTAGTTTTTTCCCCTCTGAAGCTAATCAGAACTCCATGATACACCTTGACATATATCTCCATGATAGAACTTGACGTACCTAGACAACAACGACATCCTTCTCAGTCTTCTTCTTGTTAATCACACCTCCTCCCACTTCCTTTTGACCAGCCCTTGGATAGTACAGTTTCTCAGACCTTCCCTAATTTGGTTGCCCCTCTCTAAACAAGCTTCAGCTTGGCAATGTCCTTCCCAAAATGTGGTGCCCAGAGCCAAACTGGTTCTCAAAATGAGGTCTGGCAAGGATGTCGGAATCATCACTCTACTCAAGCAAGACACTGTCTCAGTCTATACAGCCTAAAATCCCACTAGCTTTTTCAGCTGCCTGACTACTGACTCAACTTGGAAGTCCACTAAGACCCTTCAGGCCCTTTTCACATGCGTTCTCCATCCTATACTAGGGCAGGTGGCCATGGTTCAAGTCAGAAGGCAGTAGCCAGTCTGTATGTTTAGATGCACGTTTATTTCCTTTGCTTCTGCTTTACTATTTAACTTAGACAAAAACAGCAGGGGGCAGAGAGGATACTTAGAGGACTGTCATGGGACAAAGGGATTAACTTATTCTGTTTGAACAGAAACGGGAGGGAAAAGTTACCAAAAGGCAGATGCCAGCTCAATGTAAGGAACCATTTTTGAACACTTAATGCTGTCACATAAGTTGCCTTGGGAGATAGGGAGCTCCCCAACCCTGGAGGGCTTCAGGTTTAGTCTAACTGACCACTTGTCAAGAGTGATGTAGGGTATTCCTGTTTGAGGGTGAGTTGGAATACGCCCAGATATCCTTCCAAGCTCCATGATCCAGTGATTCAACTTTGTGACACAAGCTGTTTGAAGACCTGGGAGAGAAAATCCCCCCCCCAGATGCCCAGGTATTTGCCTGTTATTCTCTGCCCTCTCCCTCCCCCACATTCAGACTCATGCCCTCACCCATCTCAGCTGACCCCCTTCCCCTATGATCCTGAGCAT
>JAJPUD010035454.1:0-10310 GCA_023553655.1 Myrmecobius fasciatus | reverse complement strand
AATAAATTGGTGTCTTTTTCATATCTCTTTTGCAGAGCATCATATCCTTCTTGCAAGATACTGTATCCTTCTTGCACTGATTTCAATTTATTTTCCCATTTATCCTCCAGCTCTCTTTTGAGGTTCTTTATGCAGTCTTCCAGAAAGGCCTTTTGAAACGGGGACCAGTGATGGTCGTGGCTGTTTTTTTCTGGATTTTTGTCTAAAGAAACCTCTGTATCTGAGGTCGTTTCTTTGCCTTGATAAAAGCTGTCTATTGTGAGAGCTCTCTTTTGCTTCTTCATCATTTTTTTTTTTTTTAGACAGAGTGGATATCTCTTTAAGGTAGGGGGAAAAAAAACCTCGGCTGAAGACGCTTTGCCCTGGGGCACTTTGGCGATTTGATTTAAGGTGCTGGGCCGGTGGGGGCTAGGACTAAGTCCGAAATACTCCTTAAACAAGGCAAGTCTGCCAGAACACCTGTCCCCAATCAGGGCAGAGTGTCCCCAGTGCCTCAGATAAACTCCAGGTGTTTGGAATTTGGAGTTTGGAGTTTGGAATTTCTTCCACAATGAGCTGAGCTGAGTTCCACCCTCACTTCCGGCCTGCACAGTTGTAGTCTATTTATCTCTCTGTCCAAGTCCGACTAACCTGATATGAAGTTCTCCAAAGAGCCGTGCCCAAATATTTCTGAGTTCGTTGACTTGAAGATCAGTTCAGAGGCTTATTTTATTGTTGATTTGAGAGAAGATTGGAGGAGAGGCAGAAAGTCACCTTTTCACTCTGCCATCTTGGCTCCCTGCTAATGTATTTTTAAAGATTTTTACATCCATATTCATTGGGGAAATTAGTCTATAATTGTCTTTCTCTGTTTTGAGCCTACCTGTTTTAGGTATCAGGATCATATCTGTGTCATAAAAGGAATTTGGTAGGACTTCTTCTCTCCCTATTTTTTTTTTCAAATAGTTTGCATAGTATTGGAATGAATTGTTCCTTAATTGTTTGGTAAAATTTACATGTAAGTCCATTTGGCCCTGGAGATTTTTTCTTAGGGAAATGATTTATGGCTTGTTCAATTTAAGTTTTTAAAAACAGGTTTACTTAAACAATTTATTTCTTCCTATGCTAATCTGGGCAATCTATATTTTTTAGGTATTCATCCATTTCACGTAGATTAGCAGGTTTATTGCCATACAGTTGAATAATATAGCTCACAATTTTTGCTCTAATTTCCTCTTTATTGGTGGAAAGTTTATCCTTTACATTTTTATTACTAACAATTTGATTTTCTTATCTTTTTTCTAATGAATTTGACTAAAGTTTCATCTATTCTGTTGGCATTTTTTATAAGACCAATTTTTATTTTTATTAATTTAATGGTTTTTTAATTTCAATTTTATCAATATTTTCTTTTTATTTTCAGAATTTCAAATTTCATATTTAATTGGAATTTTAAAATTTGTTCTTTTTCTAGGTCTTTTAGTTGCGTGTCCACCTTGATCTTCTCTTTTTCATTTTATGCAAGTAAGCATTTAAAGATATAAAATTTCCCCTAAGAACTGCTTTTGTTGCATCCCATAAATTTTGATATGTTGTCTCATTATTGTCATTCTCTTGGATGAAATTAACAATTGTGTCTGTGATTTGTTGTTTCACCCACTCATTCTTTCAGATTAGATTTTTTAGTTTCCAATTAATATTTGATCTACTTTTCCCTGGCTGTTTATTTCAGGTAATTTTAATTGCACAATGATCTGAAAAACATGCATTTAATATTTTTGGCTTTCTGCATTTGACTTTGAGGTTTTTATGCCCTAATATATGGTCAATTTTGTGTATGTTCCTTGTACCACCATGAAATAAAACATATTTCTTTCTGTCTTTATTCAGTTTTCTCCAAAGGTCTATCATACCTAAGTTTTCTAAAATTCTATTTACCTCCTTAACTTCTTTCTTATTTATTTTGAAGTTTGATTTATTTAGTTTTGATAGAGCAAAGTGGAAATCCCCCACTAGTATAGCTTTGCTTTCTATTTCTTCTTGTAGCTCTCTTAACTTTTCCTCTAGGAATTTGGATGCTATACAACTTTGTCCATATATATTTAGTATTGATATTATTTCATCATCTATGATATCCTTTAGAAAAATGTATTTTTCTTCCTTATCTCTTTTAATGACTTCTATTTTTGCTTATACTTGATCTGAGAACAGGATTGCTACCCCTGCTTTTCTTTTCTTCACCTGAAGCTAATAGATTCTGATCCAGCCTTTTACCTTTACTCTATATGTATCACTCTGCTTTAAATGTGTTTCTTGTAAACATTTTGTAAAATTCTGACTTTTAATCCAGTCTGCTATCAATTTCCATTTTATAGGAGAGTTCATCCCATTCATAATCACAGATAAAATTTCTAACTTTGTATTTCCCTCCGTCTTATTTTCCCCGTTATATTTTTCTTTTTTTCCTTCCCCCCATCAGCTTTTTCCTTCTGACCACCACCTGCCTCAATCTACTCTCTTCTTTTTTATCCCCTTCCCCTTTCTTTCCCCTTATTCCTTCTACTTCTGTTCTCCTTTCTATTACCTCTCCCTTTCCTTTTCCATTTCTCCTCCTACTTCCCTATAGGATGAGATAAGTGTCTATATTAAACTGAATATATCTGATATTCTCTCTCTGAGCCAAATATAATGAGATTAATGTTCACATAATGCTTATTCCCTTCCTTCTTTCTCTCAATTATAATAGGTTTTTTTTGTCTCTTCTTGTGATGTAATTTGCCCCCTTTTACCTTCCCTTTCCTCTTCTTCCAGTGTAATCCCTTTCCCACCTGTAACTTTTTTTTAATATCACAGTAAAGTCAAATTATACTTATACTCTCTAAGTGTACCCCAGAGTTAAACAAGTCATCTTCCCATATAAGTATGCACACATTTTAACCTTTAAAACAGTTTTCTTTTTCTTTCCTTTTAATCTTTTTTTATGCTTCTCTTGAGTTCTGTATTTGGAGATCACATTTTCTGTTCAACTCTAATCTTTCCATCCAAAATAAATGAAAATTCCCTATTGCATTGAATGTCCATCTTTTCTCCTGAATGTTAGTGCTTAATTTTGCTGGATAGTTGATTCTTGGTTGCAGTACAATATTACATTCCAAGTGTTCAATCCTTTAAAGGGGAATCTGCTAGTTCCTGTGTAATCCTATTTGAATTGTTTATTTTATTTTTTTTTTTACTGTTTTCAGTATTTTCTCCTTGATGTGATAATTCTGGAATTTAGCTACAATATTTCTTGGAGTTTTTATTTTGGGGTCTCTTTCAGGAAATGATCAATAGATTCTTTCAGTGGTTATTTTATCCTCTGATTCTAGGACATCAGGGAAGTTTTCCTGATGATTTCTGGAAAGTTTTTTTCTAGGCTTTTTTTTTTTTTTTTTTTTTTTTTTTTTTCATCATGGTTTTCAGGAAGTCCCATATTTACATTCTCTTTCCTGGATCTCTTTTCCAGATCAGGCGTTTTTTTCTGATGAACTATTTTACTTTTTTTTCTATTTTTTTTCTTGTTTCTCTCTTTTTTGTTTTTGGTTTTTTTTGACTGATTCTTGATGTCTCATTGAGTCATTTACTTCCATTTGTTCAATTCTATTTTTTAGTGAAATATTTTTTTTCAGTTAGCTTTTCAATCTTCTTTTGCATTTGACCAATTGAACTTTTAAATGAGTTGTTTTGTTCATTGGATGTTTTTTCTATTTCAGAAAATCCATTTTTCAAGCAATTGATTTTATTTTTTTTTTGCCGAAACTATTGTTTAAAGAGTGATTTTCTTCATATAATTTCTATTTCCTTTTCCAGAGCTCTCATTTCCTTTCCCCATTTTTCTTCTAACTCTTTTAACATTCTTTTTGAAATCTTCCAAGAGATCCTTGGAAGATGAAAACCAATTTATATCACTCTTTGAGGCTTCATCTGAAGATGTTTTGCCTTTAGAGTCCTCAGCATTTGAGGTCTGTTTTTTATTTTCATAAAAGCTATCTATAGTCAGAGTTCTTTTTTCCTTTTTTGCTCATTTTTAAAGGTTGAGGTCTGCTTTTAGGGCAGAGGGGAGATTTTACCAAGCTTCCTCTACAGGCAACAGTGACTTTATGCTTCTCTGGGGCTCATGCTGCTGGCTTCCTTCTTTTACTGGGTAGACAGGGCCAAGTCCCATTATACTGGAGTCTGGGAGCTCACTATTTACTTTTGTAGTTGTTTTGGATGTCTCACAGCTAGTCACAGCTGTTGATCCGCTGCTTTCTGAACCAGGACATAGTAGCCAATTTTTTTATATTTTGGCCAAGAGCCTCCTGGTAGATTTCCCCTCTCCCTTATACTTGCACTCAGCCACCTCCCTCCCTGTTTAATTGAAACAGACCTTTTCTGAAATTCTTCCAAAATATCTTCTGCTGGAAATTTGTTAAACTCCAAATATTTGTGAATTCTGTCTTGCCAAAATTCATTTGGAATCTTGATCTAGTGTTGATCTGAGGGAAGCCAGGAAGAGTTCAAAGGTCTGTCTATTCTCTTCCATCTTGGCTCTATCACCCCACCTCCAATACTTAGTGACTTTAATACAAATATGACTACAGAAAATGGTCATCTAAATTTCAGGGCCAAGAAACAAGAGAACAAGACTTTTAGACTATCTAGAAAATTTATACCTATATAGTACCAGTACTTTATATCTACATAGTACCAGTATTTTCTTCAAGTAGAAAGAAAAAAGGCTCAACCTATGTTTATCATTAGTATGATAGAATGCAGCATATTATTAGTGACAGATTGCACAAACAAGAAACATAGAGGATAACATCAGAGATTTCTTTAATTGGAAAAGGAGGTAGAAGGTCTCTTCTCCTATCACCTTATAACATTATATGGAATCCAGAAGTAAGTTCCATGAGCTATGGGACTGTTATGTTTTAGGGCTTTTATCTTTATTTTTCTATTACTAAAATAGGAGAATTTATGGGAAGATATGAACAAAATTTCCCTGGATTGAGAAATCCCAAAGAGGGTGTTATATGCAATACAAGAGAGTACATTGTTGAGATCATAATGCATTTATGGATATGTATCAGAAATGTCAGACATTTGGCTTATGAGCCACATGGAAGCCACAACTATCCAGTCTCAATCAGATTCAAATGCATTTGGAAAATATTTTTTAAAATAAATAACAATATAATACAATAAAAAAATTTACTTGTGGTTTTCTAAGTCAATTGAAGCCCCTCAGGCTACATAATAAATGTGGTTTGTGGATATTTTTTCTCTCTCTTAGTCTGACACCATTGCTGTTAATCGCTTTTTTTAACTGGTGTAATATTGAGAACATTGCAAAGGAAATTATATACTTATTAAATAATTGTGCAAAAATAAACAAAATACTAAATGACATAGTTAAAGTGTCTATGCCGCAGCATAAGATATGGATGAATTTTTTTTATTTTATATTCCTAATGCAAGCTATTTTATATATTAAAGTAAACTAGAGTATTTTTGCAGAATTTTTAAAAATGATAAAAATGTAGTTTGGGAATTGTGTGGGCAAAGCACTAAACTGTTAAACTAAACAGTTCATGAGTACCCATTTAGTATGCATGCTGTTCAAATGTTATCTCTTGATCTTTCAACATGACTAGTAGATCTTGTTAGAAGAATGATGGTATAAAAAGATGGGTTTTATTTTGAGGAGAAGTTTAGAGTTGTTACAAGATACTAATTTCTTAAATGTACTCCAAGACATTTTCTTCCTTTAACCAAGTACAATCTCAGGCATTAACTATTTATATTGTCTTCCTAAAATATATGTTCTGAGGAATTGGCATCCATTCTCTGGATGATATATGTCCATTGTTTTTTCTTACATAGAGAGCCAGTCTCTACTCTTTTTTCAGTGATAGTTACTCTCAAATAAAAGGTTCCATGGTTTTCCAGTTTTTCATGTAAGCATTAAAGGGACATATGTAAATAATAGCACCCAGATAACTTCAAAATTTATAGGAAAGCCAATGAAATGTAATAGATTTTTTTTAACATGGATGTTTGGGAGTTTGTGGTATTTATAGAGAGAAATAGGAAGGTCAAAAATGACTTTGGATTAAAAAATAAGTTACAACAAAACAACATACAACAAAGTTCTATGCATTCACATCAGTTTTCCTATATGCCAATGTTGGATATCATCTTCTTCATTGTTTTTTTAGAATTCTTATGTACCAACTGATCCATGAAGCCTCAGATGTTAATGTCACTTTCTCCTCAAATTACTTTGTAATTTTTTTTCTGTGTCCGTGCTATATTTTTCCAATAGTGTTTAAATTCTTTGAGAAGACCGTTTTTTAAAAAATCTTTGTTTATCTTTATCTTTATTATTTTTTGGCAAGACAGTTCAAGTTAAGTGAATTGCTCAGTAATTGCTACTAATTATTATGTGTCTTTGACCAGATTTGAACTCAGATCCTCCTGACTTCAGAGCTGATTCTTTAAAGATCTAGGTTCAGATTTTGCATGCCTCTTAAAGAGAGTAAGTTTATTACTGCTCAAAATCTTGATTTAAATAAGACATAAGGGAAGAGGAAACTCAAAGCATAAAAGTAATACACAATTAACAACACAGTGGCCACTGTAACAAACAAAAAACATGAAATGTACTATGAGAAAGCACCAATTCTGAATTCTTTGGCTGCGACAACATATGGTCACAGCTATTCAGAGTCTCAAGTGGGAGGCATTGTTAGATAAGTTGTACAGGGATTCCTAGTTCAAATTCTCAAAGTCCCTTTTCCATCAAAGGGTTTTTATAGGTTGAGAACAAAGAAGGCACTATGCTAAGTATTCTCATTTGATGTTATTCTTGAGATGTACCCATCTCCCAGGTACAGGATGCTCCATCACAAGAGACTCACCAAGAAGAATATTTGTTCAATCCTTTAAGAGGACTTTGTTTACTTAAGGAACTGGCCAGGTTTCCAGGGCAAATACAGGCCTGCAATAAAGAATACTCACTGATTAATGTGCAAGATAGAATGACCTTTTCTTTATGCTTTCCTATCGTTCTATCAGATAATGGCAAACATGTTCTCATGTTCTCAGCAAAAACAAGTTATACAACAGATAAGACTGAAACTTACTTGAGGTTCCTTATATTTTTTGCAGTGTTTTATATAGCATCTAGCTGCCTCATCTTTGTGTATCTTTGTATCTTTAATGCCAACCACTATTTGTGGTACCTAGGAGACACTTAATAAACGCTTGTTTGGTTTGTGTGTGTTCCAGCATTAATTGAGTGGGAGTGGAATAAAAATTGTGCTTTTAGATAAGTTGGTGGAAAATAGAGGTATATGTATGAATCTAGAGATTAGGAGAAATATTTATGGCTGTATATATAGTTTTGGAAGTTATTCCTAATGCCATTGCAGTTAATGAGATTGTTAAAGGAAGGGGTGTGGAGAAAGGAGAGAAAACGTCTAATGAAAAACTTTGGAGAAGAGCCACTTTAAATGTCAAGGAAAAGAAAATAAATTATTGAAAGAAATAGAGAACAATTAGTTTTTATTTTTATTTTTAATTTTAATTTTTTATTAAAACTTTTTATTTGCAAAACATACATGAGTAATTTTTAAACATTGATCTTTGCAAAGCCTTCTGTTCCAAATTTTTCTCTCCCTCCCCCTCCCCACTCCCCTAGATGGCAGGTAGTCCAACATGTTAACTGTTAAAATACATGACAAATCGGATATACGTATGCATATTTATATAGTTATCTTGTTGTACAAGAAAATTGGATCTACATGAAAAAAAAAAACAAACCTGAGAAGGAAAACAAAATGCAAGCAAACATCAACAGAAAGCATGAAAATGCTATGTTAAGGTCCCACAGGCCTCTTTCTGGGTATATATGGCTGTCTTCATCACTGTACAATTGGAACTGGTTTGAATCATCTCATTGTTGAAGAGAGTCATGTCCATCAGAATTGATCATCATATAGCCTTATTGCCATGTATCTCCTGCCCGTTTCACTCAGCATCAGTTCATTCAAGTCTCTCCAGGCCTCTCTGAAATCATCCTGCTGGTCGTTTCTTACTGAACAATAATATTCCATAACATTCATATACCATAATTTATTCGGCCATTCTCCAACTGATGGGCATACACCCAGTTTCCAGTTTCTAGCCACTACAAAAAGGGCTTCTACAAACATTTTTACACATGAGGGTCCCTTTCCCTCCTTTAAGATCTCTTTGGGATATAGGCCCAGCAGAAACACTGCTGTATGCACAGTTTAATAACTTTTTGAGCATAGTTCCAAATTGCTCTCCAGAATGGTTGGACCCATTCTCAGTTCCTATGTATCAGTGTCCCAGTTTTCCCACATCCCCTGCAACATTTGACCTTATTTTTTCCTGTCATCTTAGCTAATGTGACAGGTATGTAGTGGTATCTCAGAGTTGTCTTAATTTGCACGTTTTCATATGACTAGAAATAGTTTTAATTTTTTCATCTGAAAACTGTCTATTCATATCTTTTGACCATTTATTGATTGGAGAATAGCTTGAATTCTTATAAATTTGAGTCAATTCTCTATATATTTTAAAAATGAGTCCTTTATCAGAACTTAATGCTTAATTTTGCTGGGTAGTTGATTCTTGGCTGCAATCCAAGCTCTTTGCTCTCTGGAATATCATATTCCATGTGTTCAACCCTTTAAAGTGGGAGCTACTAGGTCCTGTGTAATACTGATTGTAGCTCCTCAATATTTGAATTGCTTCTTTCTGGCTGTTTGCGGTATTTTCATCTTGATCTGATAATTCCAAAATTTAGCTATGATATGCCTTTAAGTTTTTAATTTGGGCTAAATCTTTTTGGAAATCAGTGGATTCTTTCAAGGGCTATTTTTTTTTTGTAGATATTCCTCCATTTCATTCAGATTTTCAAACTTACTGGCATAAAGTTGGGCAAAGTAACTCCTAATTATTGCTTTAATTTCCTCTTCATTGGAGGAAAGTTCTCCCTTATCATTCTTGAGACTAACAATTTGATTTTCCTCTTTCCTTTTTCTTATCAAATTAACTAAAGGCTTATCTATTTTGTTAGTTTTTTCATAGAACCAACTCTTAGTTTTATTTATTAACTCAATAGTTTTCTTATTTTCGATTTTATTAATTTCTCCTTTTACTTTTAGAATTTCCAGTTTGGTATTTAATTGAGGGTTTTTAATTTGTTCTTTTTCTAGTTTTTTTAATAATAAGCCCAATTCATTGATCTTTTCTTTCTCTATTTTATGCAAGTAAGCATCTAGAGATATAAAATTGCCCCTTAAAACTGCTTTGGCCGTATCCCACAAATTTTGGTATGTTGTCTCCTTATTGTCATTCTCCTGGATGAAATTATTGATTATGTCTATGATTTGCTCTTTCACCCATTCATTATTCAGGATTAGATTATTTAATTTCCAATTACCTTTTGGTTTATTTTCTCCTGGCCTTATATTGCATGTGATTTTTATTGCATCATGATCTCAAAAGGATGCATTTACTATTTCTGCCTTTCTGCATTTGATTTTGAGGTTTTTATGCCCTAACACATGATCAATTTTTGTATAGGTTCCATGGACTACTGAGAAAAAAGTAAACTCCCTACTGTCTCCATTCAACTTTCTCCATAGATCTATCGTACCTAACTTTTCTAACAATTGGTTTATCTCCCTAGTTTCTTTCTTGTTTATTTTGTGGTTTGATTTATCTAATTCTGAGAGAGCAAGGTTGAGATCCCCCACTAGTATCATTTGGCTGTCTATTTCTTCTTGCATCTCTCTTAATTTCTCCCCTAGGAATTTGTGTGCTATTGCACTTGGTGCATATATATTTAGTATAGATATTGCTACATTATCTATGGTACCCTTTAATAAAATATAGTTTCCTTCCTTATCTCTTTTGATTAGATCTATCTTGGCTTTTGCTTGATCTGAGATAAGGATTGCTACCCCTGCTTTTTTTTTGTTCACCTGAAGCATAATAGGTCCTGCTCCAGCCTTTTACCTTCATCCTATATGTGTCACTATGTTTTAGATGTGTTTCTTGTAGACAACATATTGTGGGATTCTGGTTTTTAATCCAGTCTGATATCCGCTTCCGCTTTATGGGAGAGTGCATCCCATTCACATTCACAGATAGAATAACTAATTCTTTATTTCCTGCCATCTTATTTACCCAAGTTATGTTTTCCCCTTTCCTTTCCCCTTTCTCCCTTCCCCCCACCTCAGTACTTTGCTTTTGATGGCCCCTCCCCCAAA
>JAJPUD010035453.1:0-10310 GCA_023553655.1 Myrmecobius fasciatus | reverse complement strand
AGCAAGAGATACAAAAAGAAATTCCATTCCGAATAATGGATGATAGGGTAAAATATTTGGGAATCTATTTGCCAAGGGAAAGTCAGAAACTATACGAACTAAACTGCAAAACACTTTCCACACAAATAAAATAAGACAGTCAATTGGAAAAATATTAAGTGCTCATGTGGTAGGCTGAGCGAATATAATAAAAATGACAATACTACCCAAACTAATTTACTTATTTAGTGCCATACCAATCAAATTCCCAAGAAATTATTTTACAAATCTAGAAAAAATAGTAGCAAAGTTCATTTGGAAGAACAAAAGGTCAAGAATTTCAGTGGAATTAATGAAAAAAAAGAAAAGGCAGATGAAGGCGGTCTAGCTGTACCAGATCTAAAACTATATTATAATGCAGCAATCATCAAAACAATTTGGTACTGGCTGAGAAATAGAGCAGTAGATCAGTGGCACAGGATAGGATATCAGGACAAACTAGGCAATAACTTTAGCAATTTAGAGTTTGATAAACCCAAAGACTCCAGCTTTTGGAATAAGTACTCACTATTCAGCAAAAACTGCTGAGAAAATTGGAAACTAGTGTCGAAGAAATTAGGGCTTGACCCACACCTAATACCACATACCAAGATAAGATCTAAATGGGTTCATGATCTAGATATAAAGAGTGATATTGGAAACAAATTAGAGGAACGTAGTATAGTTTACCTCTCAGACCTGTGGAGATGGAATAAATTTATGTCCAAAGAAGATCTGGTACTCTTAATTGAACACCAGATAGATAATTTTGATTATATTAAGTTAAAAAGTTTCTGTATAAACAAAACTAATGCAGACAAGATTAGGAGGGAAGCATCAATTGGGAAATCATCTTTACATTTAATGGTTCTGATAAGGGCCTCATTACTAAAATTTATAGAGAATTGTCTCATATTTATAAGAATTCAAGCCACTCTTCAATAGATAAATGGTCAAGGGATATGAACAGACAATTTTCAGATGAGGAAATTAAAACTATTTATAATCATATGAAAAGGTGCTCAAAATCACTATTGATCAAAGAAATGCAAATTAAGACAACTCTGAGGTACCACTACACACCTGTCAGATTGGCTAAAATGAAAGGAAAAGATAATGATGAATGCTGGAGGGGATGGGGGAAAGCTGGGACACTAATACATTGTTGGTGGAACTGTGAATGGATCCACCCATTCTGGAGGCAATTTGAATCTATGCTCAAAAAGTTATCAAACTGTGCATACCCTTTGACACAACAGTGTTTCTATAGGACTTATGTCCCAAACATATCTTAGAGGAGGGAAAGGGACCCACAAGTGCAAAAATGTTTGTGGCAGCTCTTTTTGTAGTGGCTAGAAACTGGAAACTGAATGGATGCCCATCAATTGGAGAATGGCTGAATAAATTATGGTATATGAATGTTATGGAATATTATTGCTCTGTAAGAAAGAACCAGCAGGACAATTTCAGAGAGGCCTGGAGGGACTTGCATGAATTGATGCTGAGTGAAATGAGCAGAACTAGGAGATCATTAAACACAGCAACAACAATATTACATGATGATCAACTCTGATGGACATGGCTCTCTGCAACAATGAAATGTCTCAAACCAGTTCCAATTGTTCAGTGAAGAAAGCCATATACACCCAGAGAGAGGGATATGAGATGTGGACCACAACATAACATTTTCATGCTCTCTATTGAGGTTTGCTTGCATTGTGTTTCCTTTCTCTGATTTTTTTTCTTGTAGATACGATTTTTCTTTCACAAAAATGATAAGTGTGGAAATATGTATACATATATTCAATTTATCAAGTATTTTAACATAATATGTAGTGGACTTCCTGCCACCTAGGGGAGGGGAGGAGACTGGGTGTAAAATTTGTAATGGAAAGCTTTGTAAAGATCCATACTGAGAAACTACCCATACATATGTTATGCAAATAAAAAGCTTTAATTAAAAAAAAGAACAAATTATCAATAAAAATATTTACCCTTTATAAAATAGTCACACACATATATGACATATATCTATGACTTATACACATACCCACATGTATACATATACATACATACATACATGTACATACACATATGAAAAGAGATAGTGTAGGCAGGAATTATTGGAGGGGAGAGAAATTTACTAATACCAAATTGATTGGAACTATTAAAAACTAATTAGACTTTTATTTCAAAAATATTATTTAGAACTGGGGTTGCAGAGCATTATTTTGTAACATTTTCTGCGTCATGGGATTATAAAATGATAGACCTAGAAACTAACTACTGGATTTAGAGCATGTATATTGTCCTACGCAAGTAAACTTTTTCTTCTGTGTTGTCCAAATATATTTTCATTATTGCTATTTGCTCAATATTAATCCACAATATCAAATGTAGTGCTTTAATAATTTTACCTAAACATCTTTGTCTTTTCTTTCCATAACTCATTTTTAATATATAACAATTAATCATGAAACAAAATATCATAGCATTTTCCTGTGCAGTATATAGATACATTAATGAAATGAGTTCCTAACATGAATAAAGTGCATGTACTAAAAGAAAATCACATTTTTACATCTACCTACTTTTAAGATTGTAATTTGAATAATTTATTGGCAAACTTTCTTTTTATTAAAGCTTTTTATTTTCAAAACATATGCATGGGTAATTTTTCATCATTGACCCTTGCAAAGCTTTTTATTATGAAATTTTCCCTCCTTCCCCTCACCCCTTCCCCTAGATGGCAGGAAGTTTAATACATGTTAATTATGTCAAAATACTTGACAAATCAAATATGTATATACAAGATACAAGTTATCTTGCTATACAAGAAAAATCATAGCTACAAGAAAAAAATCTGAGAAGGGAAACATAATGCAAGCAAACATCAGTAGAGATCGTGAAATGCTATGTTGTGGTCCACACTCAGATCCCTCTCCCTGTGTGTATATGGCTTTCTTCATCACTGAACAATTGGAATTGGTTTGAAGCATCTCATTGTTGAAGAGAACCATGTCTATCAGAACTGATCATCATATAGTCTTGCCATGTATAATGTTCTCCTGGTTCTGCTCATTTCACTTAGCATCAGTTCATGCAAGTCTCTCTAGGCCTCTCTGAAATAATCCTGCTGGTTGCTTCTTACAAAATAATAATATTCCATAACATTTGTATACCATAATTTATTCAGCCACTCTCCAATTGATGGGCATCCATTCATTTTCCAGTTTCTACCCACTACAAAAAGAGCTGTCATAAATATTTTTGCATATGTGGGTCCCTTTCCTTCCTCTAAGATCTCTTTGGGATATAGGCCTAACAGAAACACTGCTTGGTCAAAGAATATGCACAGTTTGATAACTTTTTGGGCATAGTTCCAAATTGCTCTCCAGAATGGTTGGATCCATTCATAGTTCGACCAACAATGTCCCAGTTTTACCACATTCCCTCCAACATTCATCATTATCTTTTCCTGTCATCTTAGCCAATCTGACAGGTGTGCAGGGGTATCTCAGAGTTGTCTTAATTTGCATTTCTCTGATCAATAGTGATTTGGAGCACTTTTTTATATGACTAGATATAGGCAAACTTTCTTTTTTAAAGATTTTTTTTTCAGTTGGCAACAATCTATCTTCCTCTCTTCTACTCCAAACTCCCCCAAAAAAGCTGAGATTGGACTTCAGTGTCTCTACAAAACCCTAGGTTTTTTTTTATTCAGAATGTTTTGGAATACTCTCTCTCATTAAAGGTTTATTTTCCCCCTCTATATGTGGCCACTACTAGGGAATTTCGCGGAGTGGGATGAAGATAGAGAGAAATAGTGGAGTGGGGAATGGCAAAGTTTGGTAAAAGTACATTCCTTAACAAGCTACCTATTTTACTTAATTATTCATGCTAATAAGAGGCTAAAGTCTGGGGGATATTTGGTGTTAAAGAAATTCAAGTGGTATCAAAACCATTTCAATTGGTACCCTAGGCCAAAGCCAGAAGTTACCCTTAGCTATTTAAGGTTCTGCAGAAAACTAATGTGAGCTAGGGGAAAGGTATATACTGCAGAAGTATATGCAGTTTTCCTAAGCAGGTTATTGTCGTCTATAAGCCTATACACTTTACTTTCTAGAGTTTAGTATTCCAAGATCTCTGTTCCTTATTGGTGGTAACTGTTAGATCAACTGTGATTTTCATTTTGATTCCTTGGTACTTGAATCATTTCTTTTAGGCCATTTGCCACACATACATGTACACACATACACACACTACATTATTCTACACACATATGCACATACACACACTCACATTACAGAAGTTCTGTATTTTGCTTATAATGTTTCTGGGAGTTTTCATTTTGAGGTTTCATTTAGGAGGCGACAAAATTATTCTTTCTAGCTCCATTTTATTTTCCAGTTCTAAAAAATCTGGAAAGTTTTAAGTTTACTTGAAATGTGATGTTTAGACTCATTTTTATCATATTCTGTTATGTCAATGATCCTTGTTTTTTAAACTTGTTTTCCATATTTTTTGTTTTTGTAATGTGATATCTTACAACTTTTCACAAAATGAAGCAAAAGTACATGTGTGTATTTGTTTGCTTTCTTTGGCTTTTTCAGAGAATTAATTTCAATTATCATTTATTCCAGTCTTCTAATCTCCTCTTCCAATCTATATGGCTTAATTAGCAGATTTATGTATTAAACCTAACAGAAATCAATAGTAACATATCAGTTTCCAGAATGCTTTTTCCATATTTAAGTTTACTAAAAAAGAATAAAATGTTTCTTAGAAATAAAGAAAAATATAACATGTATCTTAATGCCCATTATTAAATCTTAGAGCACTGAAAAGTTAAAGCAGTTTGCAATTTGTCATTAAATATTACTTTATCCACCAAACCACTGTTCTTTTTTTCAAGGTAAATTGATAGCACTGATACCAAGTTTGCACATGACTTTCTCAATCTTAGTTTTATTCATCCATCCACATAATTTTAATGAACATAAGTTTTAAAACATATAAATAGTTATAACTGAACTAGTTGTATTTCATTTAGGAAACCCTAAAGCCAATATGTACCAAATATATATTTACACATATGTATTTTAAACTAAATTCTCTTTGTTTCTGTCTTTGTCTCTATCTCTGTCTATGTCTCTTTCTGTCTCGTCTCTCTCTTTCATTACATACATACTCGCACATATAATTTAAATCTGTAACTTATAAACAAGTTGAATTTCCCTGGAAATTCATTACATAACAACTTAAAATTATACAATACTCTCATTTATGCAGTAACTCGAAAATTAAGGACAAAAGATGTATATACAGTTATAGCAACACCCTAATTTTCTTTATGGAGGCATATTTTGACTTATCTATGTATTCCTTAAGGCAGAGTGCTCTTCCTAGAATTCAGCTTACCATTCATTTATGTTTTATCCACAATGAATCTCTTATGATTTTCTTGATCTCTTAAAAATTCTCCCGAGAGATCCTGCCTAACACATATAATAGTTTTCTTTAAATTTCTTGAAATTATGTGGTAGCAACAGAGCAAAATGATTGTATTCTATTTCCATTCAATACTTAGATAAAAAGGTAAAGAAATAACATGATATAGTTTATGCATTTGTAAATAATGAATATTAGCTATCCTGTTCTCTGGTGGCACAGTGGCTAGAACACTAGGCCTGTAATCACAAACTCATCTTTATGAGTTCATATTTGTTCTCAGAGAGTTACTAGCTATGTGACACCAGGCACTCTGTTGTCCCAGCTCCCCATCTGTAAAATGAGCTAGAAAAACAAATAGCAAACCAAACCAAGGCCTTTGTCAAGAAAATCCCAACCTGGATTCATGAAGGCTGAAATGATTTAACAGCAACATCTGGCTCTGTGGGTGAAGACTATTACCTGTCACTGTTTTGCAACCCCTGATAACATTATATATGCAATTTTAAAACCACAATTCTATTCTGAAGGGATCTAGATCTTGATCTAGATGTTTCAAAATTTGGTAATAATATTCCTGTGTGTTTTCAACAAGGGATCTCTTTGAGATGTGGATTTTTTTCTATTCCTAATTTCCCATTATGTTTTATCACTCCAGAACAATTTTATTGGATTATTTCCTGCATTATTGTGTCAAGGCTCTCTTTTTGGCCAAACTTTCTGGCAGTCCAGTTATGCTTATGTTTTCTTTTCTTGATCGCTTCTCCAGATATGCCATTTTCTTATAAGATATTTCACATTATGTTCTATTTTCTCATTCTATATAATCTATTTTGTTATTTCTTGGTCTCTCATAGCTTCCCTGTCTTCCTCTGACACGATTCCAATTTTCAAAGAATTATTTTCATCTTTGAGACTATGTATTTCCTTTTCTAGTTGATTAACTCTTTTTACAAAAGCTTGTTTTTCTTGGATGGTTTTTAGTTAATGAGTTAATTTTTCCTCAGTGTCTCTTAAATTATATTTTAATTCTTTTTTGAGTTCTTCTATAAATTCTCTCTGGGGAGGAAGCCATTTCACATTAGTTTGGGGGTTAGAAGCTTTTCTTTTCTTTTTTTTTTTTTAAACTAAATGTGCTCATCTGAAGAGTAACACTGGTCTTCCCTATTCCGGTAATATGTTTCAATGATGGGTTGTTGTTTCTTCTTTATTGATTCATTTTTTAATAAGAAATATTAGTATAAGCATTTTTAATCATGGGGTGAGGGGTGGTGCCTCAAACTTCCCCTCCGCTCTCCACTCTGACCAGAAATCCCAAACCAAGATCTCCATCCTCCTAATTCACAACCAGCAGCACTCCTACCCCACTGCCCAGGGCCACATCTAAGCAGCACACCTGGGTCTCATGTTCCCAATCAGCTGAGGCTCATTCAGTCTCCACTTTAGAAAGGCTAAGCACCAGACTGGAATCTTTCTTCAGATCTTCTGGAGTTAGATCAGGAGGACCACTGTACATGCCCCAAATCGTCTGCACTTTTCAGCAATCTAATTTTTCCCTGAGGCACAAATTTGTTCTTTTTCTGAGGGAAATCTGAAAATTACCACTCTACTCTGTCATCTTCTGAGAATTGCACTGCACATTTTTTTTTATTAAAGCTTTTAATTTGCGTAACATATGTATGGGTAGTTCCTCAGCATTGATCTTTACAAAGCTTTCCATTACAAATTTTACCCCCAGTCCCCACCCCTTCCCTAGATGGCAGGAAGTCCACTACATGTTAACAATGATAAAATACTTGACAAGTTGTTGTGCAAGAAAAATCCTATCTACAAGAAAAAAAAATCAAGGAAAGGAAACATACTGCAAGTAAACATCAATAAAGAGCATGAAAATGTTATGTTGTAGTCCACATTTCATATCCCTCTCTCTGGATGTATATGGCTTACTTCACTGAACAATTGGAACTGGTTTGAGACAATTCTTTGTTGCAAAGAACCATGTCTATCAGAATTGATCATCATATAATATTGTTGTTGCCATGTATAATGATCTCCTGGTTCTGCTCGTTTCAGTCAGCATCAGTTCATGCACTGCACATTTTTCAAAATTCAACCCACCCTATATATTACCAACAAAGTTCAGCAGGAGGAGGTAGAATGATCTTTTAAACAACTGTAGACAGCATAAATAATTGGAATTTTACCTGCAAAGACAAAATTAAGAACTATAGGAACACAATTATAGAATACTTTTCTTTTATTTAAAAGCTTTTTATTTTCAAAATATATCTATATATAGATTTCAACAGTCACCCTTTTCAGAACCGTGTGTTCCACTATTTTTTCTCACTCATTTCCCCCGACCCCCACTCTTATATGTCAAGTAATTCAATGTATATTAAACATGTACAATTCTTCTATACATATTTCCACAATTATAATGCTGTACAAGAAAATCATATCGAAAAGGAAAAAAATGAGAAAAAACAAAATGCAAGCAAACAACAACAAAAAATGAAAATACTATTGTTTTATTTATTTATTTTTTTTATTATATAACATATGTATGGGTAGTTCCCCAGCATTGATCTTTACAAAACTTTCCATTACAAATTTTACCCCCAGTCCCCTCCCCTCCCCTAGATGGCAGGAAGCCCACTACATGTTAATAATGTTGAAATATTTGACAAGTTGTGCAAGAAAAATCCTAACTACAAGAAAAAAAAATCAGAGAAAGGAAACACAATGCAAGCAAACCTCAATAGAGAGCATGAAAATGTTATGTTGTGGTCCATATTTCATATCCCTCTCTGTGAGTGTATATAGTTTTCTTCAGTGAACAATTGGAAATGGTTTGAGACAATTCTTTGTTGCAGAGCCATGTCCATCAGAATTGATCATCATGTAATATTGTCGTTGCTGTGTATAATGATCTCCTGGTTCTGCTCATTTCAATCAGCATCAGTTCATGTAAGTCCCTCCAGGCCTCTCTGAAATCATCCTGCTGGTCATTTCTTATACAGCAATAATATTCCATGACATTCATATACCATAATTTATTCAGCCACTCTCCAATTGATGGGCATCCATTCAGCTTCCAGTTTCTAGCCACTACAAAAAGGGCTGACACAAACATTCTTGCACATGTGGGTCCCTTTCCCTCCTCTAAGATCTCTTTGGGATATAGGCCCAATAGAAACACTGCTGGGTCAAAGGGTATGCACAGTTTGACAACTTTTTGAGCATAGCTCCAAATTACTCTCCAGAATGGTTTGATCCGTTCAGATCCACCAACAATGTATTAATGTCCCAGTTTTCCCACATCCCCTCCAGCATTTATCGTTATCTTTCCTGTCATTTTAGCCAATCTGACAGGTGTGTAGTGGTACCTCAGAGTTGTCTTAATTTGCATTTCTCTGATCAATAGTGATTTGGAGCAACTTTTTTTTTTTTAAATAAAGCTTTTTATTTACAAAACATATGAGTGATTTTTCTACGTTGACCTTTGCAAAAACTTTTTTTTCCCAAGCTTTACCCCTCCTTCCCCCCACCCCACCCCTAGATGACAGGTAATCTAATACATGCTAAATAGGATAAATTATATGACAAATACAATACATGTATACATATCTATACAGTTATCTTACTGCACAAGAAACATCAGATCTAGAAAGAGAGGAAGAAAAAACAACATAAGAAGGAAAACAAAATGCATGGAAATATTCACAGAAAGCATTAAAATGCTGTGTTGTGGTTCACACTCAGTTCCCACAGGCCTCTCTCTGGATGTATATGACTATCTTCGTCGCTGAACAACTGGTTTGAATCACATCATTGTTGAAGAGAACCATGTCCATCAAAATTGATCATCGTATAGTCTTATTGCTGTGTATAACGTTCTCCTGGTTCTGCTGATTTCACTCAGCATCAGTTCATACAAGTCTCTCCAGGCCTCTCTATAATCCTCCTGTTGGTCGTTTCTTACAGAACAATAATAATATTCCAAAACATTCACATACCATAATTTATTCAGCCATTCTCCAATTGATGGGCATCCTTTCAATTACCAGTTTCTTGCCACTACAAAAAGGGCTGCCACACACATTTTTGCACATGTGGGTCCCTTTCCCTCCTTTAAAAATCTCTTTGGGATATAGGCCCAGTAGAAACACTGCTGGGTCAAAGGGTATGCACAGTTTGATAACTTTTTGAGCATAGCTCCAAATTGCTCTCCAGAATGGTTGGATCCGTTCACAGTTCCACCAACAATGTATCAGTGTCCCAGTTTTCCCACATCCCCTCCAACAGTTATCATTATCATTTCCTGTCATTTCAGCCAATCTGACAGGTGTGTAGTGGTATCTCAAAGTTTTCTTAATTTGCATTTCTCTGATCAATAGTGACTTGGAGCACCTTTTCATGTGTCCAGAAATAGTTTCAATTTCTTCATCTGAAAATTGTCTGTTCATATCTTTTGACCATTTATCCATTGGAGAATGGCTTGAATTCTTATATATTTGAGTCAATTCTCTATATATTTTAGAAATGAGGCCTTTATCAGAACCTTTGGATGTAAAAATATTTTCCCAGTTTACTGCTACCCTTCTAATCTTGTCTGTATTCATTTTGTTTGTACAAAAACTTTTTAACTTAATATAGTCAAACTTATCTATTTTGTGATTAATGATGACCTCTAGTTCTTCTTTGGTCACAAATTCCTTCCCCCTCCACAGGTCTGAGAGGTAAACCATCCTACATTGTTCTAATTTGTTTATAATATCATTCTTTATGCCTAGATCATGAATCCATTTTGACCTTATCTTGGTATATGGTGTTAGGTG